>SJYQ01094262.1:53606-64843 GCA_006410935.1 Redunca redunca | reverse complement strand
AAAAAAAAAAAAAAAAGAACTTCTGACTCTAGAAACTTTTTAAAAAAATACTGTGTGCACACAGCTATAGCTAGGAAATTTTCTGCTTATTACATGTATTGTACAAAAATATAGCAGAAAAATATGGAACAGTTCTTGAAATCATAAACATAGATTAATTAGGGAAAATTACACTTCCAAAATTAAGTATTGTCATTGTTTTGTTTTCTTTTCTTCCTTTAAAGTTTGCTTATTTCTGTTCTAAATATTATGTTTTTTTCTTTCAGAACAATTTCCAAAAGTTTTGTTTTCAGTCTCATGTAAGATTAACTCAGTGCATATCCACTATATCCAACATGTTAGTTGCTCAGTTGTGTCCAACTCTTTGCCACCCTAAGGACTGTAGCACGCCAGGCTCCCCTGTCCATAGCATTCTCCAGGCAAGAATACTGGAGTGGATTGTCATTTCCTTCTCCAGAGGATCATCCCAACCCAGGGACTGAACCTAGGTCTCCTACATTGCAAGTGGATTCTTTACCACTGAGCCACCAGGGAAGAACTAGTGAAGGTATTATCTAAATAAAATTCAGGTATGACACCCTCCCCTCCAAAAGCTTCTAGATATGTACAGAAGTGGATGTTTTTAAAGTTAGAATATTTTAAGTGCTTTTATTTCATATTACTTGATAAAACAAAGAACTATAATTTTAAATGCCTAGAGTTTTCTACATTTTACAATATATATAAAAGCAAATATTTTCTTGTAGTAGTTTATTCATTCCTTCAGCAAATATTTTCTAGCACCTACTATGTGCCAGACACACATTTGAGCACTTGAGATACACCAGTGAGCAAAATAGAAAACATTACCACCCACATGCAGCTAAACATCTAGGAATTACAAAAATAAATACAAATGAGTAAGTAAATTATGTAGTGTGTTAGAAAATCCCATAGGAAAAAACTAAAGCAGAGAAAGAACATAGATTAGGGAAGGAAGTCGAGTTTTAAATACGGTATTCAAAGAAGGTGCAACTGAGAAGGCTACTTTTGAAAATAACTTTGAAGGAAGTAATAGAATGAGTCTCAAAGAAATAATGGAGAAGGCAATGGCAACCCACTCCAGTACTCTTGCCTGGAAAATCCCATGGATGGAGGAGCCTGCTGGACTGCAGTCCATGGGGTCGCTAGGAGTCCGACATGACTGAGCGACTTTGCTTTCATGTTTCACTTTCATGCATTGGAGGAGGAAATGGCAACCGACTCCAGTGTTCTTGCCTGGAGAATCCCAGGGACGGGGGAGCCTAGTGGGCTGCCTTCTATGTGGTCCTACAGAGTCGGACACGACTGAAAAGACTCAGCAGCAGCAGCAGCAAAGAAATAACAGAAGTAGAAGAAGAGCTGTGAAGAAACAGAATAAAGGTCAGTGTGGCTAAAACAGAGGGGACTTGGTAGGTTTCCTGGAAAACAGAATACAGTAAGACAAGGGCAAGAGCAAGGAGACCAGATAGGAGGCTATCAAAATTATCCAAGTGAGAAATTATGTTGGTTTAAGTCAGAGAGGAAACAGGAACAGTGGGGAGAAATAATCATATTCAGCCTGTATTTTGAAAATATAGCCAGCATATTTATTGACATTCAAAACAGAGTATGGAAGAATGAGAAGCATCAAAGATCAGTCTAAGATTTTGCCTAAATTAAGTTACGGAGTGTTAGAAAAGGAGCAGATTTGAGGGGAAAAATCAGATCTTCAGTTAACATGTTTCCCATGAAGTATTCACATGTATATTTAGGTATGTAGATGAATGGATCAATTGGGAGATAAGGAGGAAGAAGACCAAGTCTTTAAGTTAAAATGTGAGCATGTTCAGCATGGATGAGATGGGAGATGTCTCCAAGGAAGGAGAATGGATGGGAAAGAGATGTCCAAGGACTGAGCTCAGCAGCCCATCCACGATGGGAGACAGGGAAACTTACTTTCATTAGTAGAGGTTTTCTTGTGAAGCAATGGGGTGGGGAATATTGGAAAATGTAAGTTAAAGGTTTGTTGTTGTTGTTGTTGTTTGTTTGTTTGTATTTTTTTTATAAAACTGTTGAGTGGGAGTAAATATTGTCTTATGTTCGGATGAAAATGATCCAGTAAAGAAGGACTAAAGATTCAGGAGAATAAGGTGAAAATCGATTGACTTTGAATAAATAGGAATGGATCTGGTACACAAGGGCAGAGCCTCGCCTTTAATAACTACAAGGACATTTCATCTCTGCTGACAGAGGTGAATGTCAGTTCAGTTCAGTCGCTCAGTCGTGTCTGACTCCTTGTGACCCCGTGAATCCCAGCACGCCAGGCCTCCCTGTCCATCACCAACTCCCGGAGTTCACTCAAACTTGCATCCATCGAGTCGGTGATGCCATCCCAGCCATCTCATCCTCTGTCGTCCCCTTCTTCTCCTGCCTCCCATCCCTCCCAGCATCAGAGTCTTTTCCAACAAGTCAACTCTTTGCATGAGGTGGCCAAAGTACTGGAGTTTCAGCTTTAGCATCATTCCTTCCAAAGAAATCCCAGGGCTGATCTCCTTCAGAGTGGACTGGTTGGATCTCCTTGAAGTCCAAGGGACTATCAAGAGTCTTCAACACCACAGTTCAAAAGCATCAATTCTTCGGCTTTCAGCCTTCTTCACAGTCCAACTCTCACATCCATACATGACCACAGGAAAAACCATTGCCTTGACTAGACGGACCTTTGTTGGAAAAGTAAAGTCTCTGTTTTTCAATATGCTATCTAGGTTGGTCATAAATTTTCTTCCAAGGAGTAAGTGTCTTTTAATTTCATGGCTGCAGTCACAATATGCAATGATTTTGGAGCCCCCCAAAATAAAGTCTGACACTGTTTCCATTCTTTCCCCATCTATTTGCCATGAAGTGATGGGACCAGATGCCATGATTTTCGTTTTCTGAATGTTGAGCTTCAAGCCAACTTTTTCACTCTCCTCTTTCACTTTCATCAAGAGGCTTTTTCGTTCCTCTTCACTTTCTGCCATAAGGGTGGTGTCATCTGCATATCTGAGGTTATTGATATTTCTCTCAGAAATCTTGATTCCAGCTTGTGTTTCTTCCAGTCCAGCATTTCTCATGATGTACTCTGCATATAAGTTAAATAAGCAGGCTGACAATATACAGCCTTGACGTACTCCTTTTCTTATTTGAAACCAGTCTGTTGTTCCATATCCAGTTCTGACTATTGCTTCCTGACCTGCATACAGGTTTCTCAAGAGGCAGGTCAGGTGGTCTGGTATTCCCATCTCTTTCAGAATTTTCCACAATTTATTGTGATCCACACAGTCAAAGGCTTTGCATAGTCAATAAAGCAGAAATAGATGTTTTTCTGAACTCTCTTGCTTTTTCCATGATCCAGCGGATGTTGGCAGTTTGATCTCTGGCTCCTTGCCTTTTCTAAAACCAGCTTGAACATCAGGAAGTTCCCAGTTCACATATTGCTGAAGCCTGGCTTGGCGGATTTTGAGCATTACTTTACTAGCGTGTGAGATGACTGCAATTGTGTGGTAGCTTGAGCATTCTTTGGCATTGCCTTTCTTTGGGATTGGAATGAAAACTGGAAAAGGTTTCCAGTCCTGTGGCCACTGCTGAGTTTTCCAAATTTGCTGGCATATTGAGTGCAGCACTTTCACAGCATCATCCTTTAGGATTTGAAATAGTTCAATAGGAATTCCATCACCTCCACTAGCTTTGTTCATAGTGATGCTTTCTAAGGCCCATTTGACTTCACATTCCAAGATGTCTGGCTCTAGATCAATGCAAAGAAATAGAGGAAAAGAACAGAATGGGAAAGACTAGAAATCTCTTCAAGAAAATTAGAGATACCAAGGGAACATTTCATGCAAAGATAGGCTCAATAAAGGACAGAAATGGTATGGACCTAACAGAAGCAGAAGATATTAAGAAGAGGTGGCAAGAATACACAGAAGAACTGTACAAAAAAGATCTTAATGACCTGGATAACCATGGTGGTGTGATCACTCATCTAGAGCCAGACATCCTGGAATGTGAAGTCAAGAGGTGAATGTAGGAGGATACAAATGCTGGTAGGTGGGTTGATACAGTGAATGCACTTACAGAGATTTTCTTCTGATTGCTTCTAGTTTTTTTGGTAAAATTCATACAACATAAAAGTAACCATTTTAAAAAGAATGATCCAGTGGCATTTAGCACATTCATTGTTTTGCACAATTATCACCCCAAACATTTTAATTACTCCAAAAGGAAATTCGAACTTCATTAAAGTTGCTTCCCACTTCCCACTTCCTTCAGCCCCTTGACATGAGCAATTAGTTCGGTTCCTATGGTCATGTCTATTCTGTGTACTTCATATAAATGGATTTGCACAGTATGAAACTGTTGGCTTCTATCTTCTTTCACGTGGCATAATGTTTTTCAGAGTCTTCAATGTTGTTGCATAGATCAGTGTTTCATCTTTTTATTAATGAATAATATTGGGTTGTATATATGTGCTTCAGCTTGTTTATCTATTAATCCATTTGTAGATATTTTCAATGTGTCTATGTTTGATCTGTTTTTAATAGTGATGCTATGAACATGGATATGTTGCAGGAAGGAGGACCTCTTCCAGGGCCCAAAACCAGGCTCTTGTCTAATACTTGGAAATGAATTCTCCAAGGAGACACAAGTGCTGACAAATAAGGGCAGTAGGGTAAGGGAACCCAGGAGAACAGCTCTACCACATGGCTCACAGTCTCTGGTTTTATGGTGGTGGAATTAGTTCCTGGGTTGTCTTTAGCCAATCATTCTGACTCAGAGTCCTTCCTGGTGGTGCATGCCTTGTTCAGCCAAGATGGATGCCAGTGAGAAGGATTCTGGGAGTTGGTCGGACATGTGGTGTCTCCTTTTGACCTTTCCAGAACTCTTCTGGTTGGTGGTGGCTTATTAGTTCCATTTTCCTTACCAGGAGATCCTGTCATAAAACAACTCATGCAAATGTTTACTATGGTGCCTGGCCAGAGTGGGTGGTTGCAGTCAGTGTGCTTCCCCTAACAACTCCCCTCTGAGAAACATCATACTCAAGATACTTCTTGGAAATTGGGGCAGAGGTCTCTTTCTTCTCTAACCTCTTCCTGCTGTGCATGGATGTAGGCCTAGCAGAGCAGAAGTCTCCCTCTACCTGATCTAAGTCAAGGTATCTTTTGCCTGAAGCCAGCATTCACCCTTATAATAACAGCAATTTAGTTTGAAGCTGTTGGCTCCTCTCAGAGATGAAATAGACAGGGGTCAAACAGGAGACCTAACAGGATGGTCATCACTGGTCCCCAGAAGGAGAAGGCAACATTTGGGGTGAGGGCTGCCAGGTTTGTGACTTTTTTTAATTGGTTGGTGGTGAGGCAACAGAGCTGTGCTCCAGGAATCTTATGTACAGTCTGAAGTTACCATCCAGTTCTGTAGAAGAACTCAAAGACATTCTTACACATATTTCTTTTAGTAGGAATCAGGACCCTTCTCAAGCCTGCACCACCATTTGATTGTTTCTCCTCTTATTCTGTATCCCCTCCCTTCCCTGATTAGCAATTGTTTGAATCCACCCTTTGGAACTCAGGGAAGGTCAAGGAGGCTGAATGAAACCTATATCCTACAGACAAAAAAAGGAGAACACAGAACAGAACAGATCTGTACTCCAGAGCCCCATAAAGTCCTGCTCAGTTTTAATTTAGGGAATCTGGCAACTATGACTGTGATAACTTCTTGTCAAAATGGGGCATAGGCCTGCCTCAGCTTGGAGAAGAGACACTGGATTGGAAGTATTCCTGAGTTCCAAGTCCTATATCTGAATCTTGTATAATTAAAATCTCAACCCATTGGTCTGCCATTTTGGTGTAACAGACACAATTAGAAGTAGTTGGAGGACTGATAACTGGATTTTAATAGACAAAATAAATCTCATGTCTCTTTAGAAGAATAGGCCTGAAACCCAGTCTGGACCTGGCACTTTGGGGAGACTTGCAGCCACGTAGCCAGTTGCCTAGTTTTATAAAAAGTAAGGTTGCATTTACTAGCTGCCAGCAGACATTGTTTTGAGAATGGTGGCATCCAAGCCTAACACGACTCAGAAAACTCAAGCGTTTAGCAATAAAAGGTCTAGTCTGAAATTACTTCCATAGAATCATCTAGTTATTTCCTTGGATGTTTGAACCATAGCTACTCTATTTTGACTTTTAATTATAAAATTCTCCTTAATAGCAAAAGCAGATGTCACCATTAAAAATGTCAGTTTTTCCTTAGGTATGAGAAGATGTAAGAATTGAGACTCATAAAATCTTCCCCTGAAAAGATGTAACTACCTGAAGGCTTGTTCTGCCAGTTTTTTTTTTTTTTTTTTTTTNNNNTTTTTTTTTTTTTTCTGGAGCACAGAGTGCCACATTCCTGATTTCCACTCTGAATTCCTTTCAGGTGTGTTAAAGATCAGCAGCTGCACTGGCCATGATTTAATCTTTGTAGACGTAGATGGTATACGTCAGTTTTCAGTTGGCATAGCCCCTTTTGCTCATAAACTTGACCATGATTTTGAGGGGGCCATTTCATGACCATTTCATTCCATGGTGCTGAGAATGTCCATTCTCAGGTTTGGCAAGATTTTGTTGACAGGCCACTCAATGTGCTATAACTGGACTGGGCTATAAAACAGTATCCAAAATTCTCTGGACCACCTGTCTTACTAGCCTCTTGATCCAGAAAAACATTCCCTCCTGTTGCCTCCTCCCATATCTAGAGTTACACTGCTACCACCATAGATCTCATATGGAACCTTATACTATTTTATCAGAGGCCTCAGTCTCACATTTGGGAGTGTAAGAAACAGCAATTTTGTAAAACAGGTGAAATACAAATAACATCACCAGAAGTACTAGTAAAGTCACAAGTAAGACTTAAGAGCTTCCATTAGATGTAGCCCAGTATATTCCAGGTCATCTGACTTAGTCAACTCTGTACAAATCTTTATCTTCCAGGGAAATTATATATTGGCACTGTCTATAAGGCACATAGCCCAGTTTTCTAGTGTTACTAGACTGATTATCCTAAGGATGATTTAATTGTTTCCAACATAGTTCAGTTCAGTTCATTTCAATTGCTCAGTCACATCTGATTCTTTGTGACCCCGGGAACAGCAGCATGCCAGGCCTCCCTGTCCATCACCAACTCCTGGAGCCTACTCAAATTCATGTCCATTGTGTCGGTCATGCCATCCAACTATCTCAACCACTGTCGTCCCCTTCTCCTCCTACCCTCAATCTTTCCCAGCATTAGGGTATTTTCAAATGATTCAGCTCTTCGCAACAGGTGACCAAAGTATTGGAGTTTCAGCTTCAACATCAGTCCTTCCAACCAACAGCCAGGACCAATCTCCTTTAGGATGGACTACTTGGATCTCCTTGCAGTCCAAGAGACTCACAAGAGTCTTCTCCAACACCACAGTTCAAACACATCAATTCTTCAGCGCTCAGCTTTCTTTATAGTCCAACTCTCACATCCATACATGACCACAGGAAAAACCATAGCCTAGATGGACCTTTGTTGGCAAAGTAATGTCTCTGCTTTTTAATATGCTGTCTAGGTTGGTTATAACTTTCCTTCCAAGGAGTAAGCATCTTTTAATTTCATGGCTGCAATCATCATCTGCAGTGATTTTGGAAAGACTAGAAATCTCTTCAAGAAAATTAGAGATACCAAGGGAATATTTCATGCAAAGATGGGCTCAATAAAGGACAGAAATGGTATGGACATGACAGAAGCAGAAAATATTAAGAAGAGGTGGCAAGAATACACAGAAAAGTGTACAAAAAAGATCTTCATGACTTAGATAATCACGATGGTGTGTGTGATTAGTCACCTAGAGCCAGACATCCTGGAATATGAAGTCAAGTGAGCATTAGAAAGCATCACTATGAACAAAGATAGTGGGTGATGGAATTCCAGTTGAGCTATTTCAAATCTTAAAAGATGATGCTGTGAAAGTGCTACAATCAATATGCCAGCAAATTTGGAAAACTCAGCAGTGGCCACAGGACTGGAAAAGGTCAGTTTTCATTCCAATCTCAAAGAAAGGCAATGCAAAAGAATGCTCAAACTATTGCACAATTGCACTCATCTCACATGCTAGTAAAGTAATGCTCAAAACTCCCCAAGCCAGGCTTCAGCAATACACGGACCGTGAACTTCCAGATGTTCAAGCTAGTTTTAGAAAAGGCAGAGGAACAAGAGATCAAATTGCCAACATCCTCTGGATCATGGAAAAAGCAAGAGAGTTCAAGAAAAACATCTATTTCTGCTTTATTGGCTATGCCAAAGGCTTTGACTATGTGGATCACAATAAACTGTGGAAAATTCTGAGAGAGATGGGAATACCAGACCACCTGACCTGCCTCTTGAGGAACCTATATGCAGGTCAGGAAGTAACAGTTAGAACTGGACATGGAACAACAGACTGGTTCCAAATAGGAAAAGGAGTACGTCAAGGCTGTATATTGTCACCCTGCTCTTTTAACTTATATACAGAGTACATCATGAAAAATGCTGGACTGGAAGAAACACAAGCTGGAATCAAGATGGCCAGGAGAAATATCAATAGCTTCAGATACACAGATGACGCCACCCTTGTGGCAGAAAATGAAGAACTAAAGAGGCTCTTGATGAAAGTGAAAGAGGAGAGTGAAAAAGTTGGCTTAAAGCTCAACATTCAGAAAACTAAGATCATGGCGTGTGGTCCCATCACTTCATGGAAAACAGATGGGGAAACAGTTTCCAACAAAGAGAAGACTTTAAATCCAAATTACCATAATCTGGTGTTATCTATATAAATCCATCCCATAATTGTTGTAGATGTTTCCTTTGCTGAAACTTTGCTTGTTGTTCTGATTGAGCTTGAGTAATAGAAGATAACTCAAATTTATGGCCAGAGTCTGAGCAGGCATTATTAATCAGCCCATTGAGGGGATCCCATCTGGTAATATCAATAGTGATGTGAATATGACTGTAATTTTTTTTAAATAAATTTTCTTAGGACCCACCAATTACAGCCTTGTAGTAGAGAATTTACCATGGTAACCCAGAACTAGACAGATAATTGGCCACACACCCAACAACTGGATGGATTTCTAAAAGTAGCATAGGATCAGGCCTATAACAGAAAAGCATTTGATTTATATGCAAAGGTCTAAGAAGTCAAGAAAACATTATAAATATCATATGAATCAGGTCCAGTATCTTGGGCAAACTGTCTAACTCTGATGTCATCTTCTCATCCTGATGTAGTGTACTTTCTCCTCTGTTTGAGCATCATTTTAAGGTGAGATCAGGTCAGCTGTCTTCTCTATAGACCAGTCCACTGTATGGGCCTTTGGAAGTAGGAATTAATCTAAGAGTCAATTTCCCTTCAGTTTCATTGTGCATAAGCTAGTTAAGGGTACCTGATTTACAAAAGGGTCCTTCCATCCAGGTTGGAGGCTGTCCCTTAGTTATGTCTTTTTCCAATCCTGGTTGCAGGTCATGAGGCATCTGATCTTCATCCAAAGAGAGATTATTGAGATAAGCTTCAGAAAGAAACTTAGGGTATTCTTTAAGAATGCAATTAAATTTTATATTAATATTGCATAACATCAAAGAACTATCCAAGAAATGAATCTTACTAGATGCAGATATCCATTAACAAACTGGGATTTAACATTTATTGAAACATCTTTTTCTTCCTAAAATTACCCTCATTTTTATCAAATATAACCAAATTAAGGCTAGTTTGTTTGCAAAATAGGTCTGCTCTCACTAATTTTGGCCTGATCATTTATATAACCATAATTGATCATAGACTTTTTCTTTTGCTGAAACATTTATAGAGTCTCAGACTGAACTTTTAAAGTAAAACATGGCTGGGAAACTCACACCAAAGGCTTATCACAGATTTCACCTAACAAATCTAGGTAAATTCCTCCCTGTTTAAGGTCACAAAAATTCCATGAGATTTTTGTACCTGTTAGAGAGATAAACTTCCTAGCTCATTTGATAAACTTACTGGAAACCCAAGAGTTTCCAATTTCTGGAGGAGTCAGAGAGAAAATATAATTGCTTTGCTTATAATGTATAATTTTACCAAATTATTGTCATAATTAGTTTGAGAGGAAGGTTTTTCCTACTCTCGGAAAACACAAGATTCAAAAATGCAATTTTTCAGATAGAAACCAGAAACCATAAAAGTTAAAAGCATAATCGCTGGTTCATTCAGCCCGTTTGTTAACTTTTGTGAAATCATCAGGTTTTCCATAATAATACCAGGACACATCAGAATGTTAAGAACTCCATATAATTTCTAGGATATCTACATTAGTAATATTTACCATATATTATAACATGAGAAGATTTATTATTCCTTTGCTAATATTTTTCATGTAATTTAACCAACCAAATAAGCACAATTAGTTTAATATCTCTCTTTGGGATGTTTCACATGCCCTCTAAAGCACCCCAAAGTTAGCTACAGGTCAAAGGAACTTCAACAGAATTCGATTTAGGAAGTTTTGTCAAAAAAAAACAATTAAAAGGGTTTAGAACATTGGTCAGATTTAGTCAGTGTTGATGGGTGTATCATTTAGCTTGTTGAAACATCACATGGGCGTATATACTGAGGCTCAAGGTCTAGTGAAATTCTACTCTACCATCTTGGACCTAGTTGGCTCTAATCACTTTTCCTATGGCTGTGTCATTCCTAACAAAATCCATTTATCTAATTAATTGTAATCCAATTTTAGAAAATCCTGATCATGCATACCCTTTTTACTGAAAACACACTTTCTACTTTCCTTTAGCAATGAAAAATTAACTTTTATATTAGTATTTTATAGATTTGTGAGCATAAATACCAGTGATAATTTCTAAAACCTTTGCTTTCTTAGACCATTTTAGGATGGCACCAAACATTGTTTATTTATAGTCCCAAATCTCTTTACTTTCTCTGTAAAAGGAAATTAGCATTTAGTAGTAAATGTTTCATATTGTATATGGAAATGACCTAACTACTCAACAGACATCAAACACTTAGTTTAGCACAAACCTTAGAAATTCAAGTTACCCCAAACTGGAGAGACTATTTTAGATAAATATTCCTAAAGCATAATTATTCTTAATAGAGTTTATCTAAAAGTTAATATCTCATTTACATTTGTTTAGAAGTTTTTTCACTCAAGGTA
>SJYQ01094262.1:35298-45889 GCA_006410935.1 Redunca redunca | reverse complement strand
GAAGAGTTGACTCATTGGGAAAGACTCTGATGCTGAGAGGGATTGGGGGCAGGAGTAGAAGGGGACGACAGAGGATGAGATGGCTGGATGGCATCACGGACTCGATGGATGCGAGTCTGAGTGAACTCCGGGAGATGGTGATGGACAGGGAGGCCTGATGTGCTGCGATTCAAGGGGTCGCAAGGAGTCAGACATGACTGAGCGACGGAACTGAACTGAACTGAAACAAAATGCTAGCCCTTGAATAAAAGTCCTATCAATTTTGATTTTCTCTGAATAAGAAGTAGAACAGATAGGAATGAAGAAATAAAATAATCAAAAAGAAGTCTGAAAAAATATACATTCCTGACTAACAGTGAATGGACCTACTATTTCATCATATCCTTGACATAGTTTTCAATATTTATTTTAAAAATTATGGCTACTTTCAGTTCAGTTCATTTCAGTTCAGTCGCTCAGTCGTGTCTCACTCTGCGACCCCATGAATCGCAGCATGCCAGGCCTCCCTGTTGCTGTTGCTGCTGCTGGTAAGTCTCTCAGTCGTGTCTGACTCTGTGCGACCCCATAGACTGCAGACCACAGGCTCCCCCGTCCCTGGAATTCTCCAGGCAAGAACACTGGACAGGGTTGCCATTTCCTTCTACAATGCATGAAACTGAAAAGTGAAAGTGAAATCACTCAGTCATGTCCGATTCTTAACGACCCCATGGACTGTAGCCTACCAGGCTCCTCCATCCATGGGATTTTCTAGGCAAGAGTACTGGAGTGAGGTGACATTGCCTTCTCCGCAAGGCCTCCTTGTCCATCACCAACTCCCAGAGTTCACTCAAACCCATGTCCATCGAGTCAGTGATGCCATCCAGCCATCTCATTCTCTATGGTCCCCTTCTCCTCCTACTTCCAATCCCTCCCAGCATCAGTCTTTTCTAATGAGTCGACTCTTCGCATGAGGTGGCCAAAGCATTGGAGTTTCAGCTTCAGCATCAGTCCTTCTAATGAATATTCAGGACTGATCTCCTCTAGGATGGACTGGTTAGATTGCCTTGCTGTCCAAGGGACTCTCAGGAGTCTTTTCCAACAACAGTTCAAAAGCATCAATTCTTAGGTGTTCAGCTTTCTTTATAGTCCAACTTGTACATCCATACATGACCACTGGAAAAACCATAGCCTTGACTAGACGGACCTTTGCTGACAAAGTAATGTCTCTGCTTTTTAATATTCTGTCTAGGTTGGTCATAACTTTCCTTCCAAGGAGTAAGTGTCTTTACATGGTAAATGCTATCCTGTTGTTTATACATTTGCTTTTGTATGTTTGCAAAAATGTGAACCATCACCAAAAATACAGTTGTAATCTGAACTACCTGATATATTCTTCCATATATGCATATTTATTTTATTTCCTGCAGTCAGTGAGTTAGTAAAGCTTATTATATGATTTTCCTAAAAAATGTTATTTTACTTGTAGAATTGTCATCTTTCAAATGTGCTGTAAGTTATGTCATTGAGTTAATACCTGGGATACATTTGAAGCTTTTTTTTCCCCCCCCTTAAAGTATTATGCATCTGGTACTACTTTTGCCTGGAAAATCCCATGGGCGGAAGAGCCAGGTAGACTACAGTCCATGGGGTCGCTAAGAGTCTGACACGACTGAGTGACTTCACTTAATTTTCCCTTTCATGCATTGGAGAAGGAAATGGCAACCCACTCCAGTGTTCTTGCCTGGAGAATCCCAGGGAAAGGGGAGTCTGGTGGTCTGCCGTCTATGGGACTGCAGAGAGTCGGACATGACTGAAGCGACTTACCAGCAGCAGCAGCAGCAGAATTCATAGACATCCTTTTCTCTAAAGATAAGAAACCATTTATTATTTCTGAATAACATCTTGCTTATTGCCTTTGGATCCATTTGTTTTAGAAAAGAGAGTCTTTTATAGTCATTATTCACAGGAATAGATGACTTTGAAAGTAGGTTTTTATTGCTCACTTAAACTTAATGGATTTTAGCACATACAATGAAATAGAGTTTACACTGTGTCATTTACATTGACATTAAATTGGTAAGATTCACAGAAGTATCCTCTGATGGTTTGCTTGCCAATATAAAATATGATCTTTGGATTACATCTGGCCCATTACTGATTGTGCCTGGATGAAATCTCAGACTTTCAAATTAATAAAATCTCATGGTCTGGACATTATTGTCTTATGTCAAACTGACAATTAGGGCTGTGAAGTGCCTTACATTTTGTTCAGATCTGGTAAATGTTTGGTTGGGTTTTCTACTACTCAGAGTTATTTTAGATATTTTCTGATTCAGACTCTTACTTGCTAAAATTTGAGTCAGGTGACTTTAAAATAATTATCTATATTTGTACAATACCCCCCCCCAATTAAAATACATCTATTTTGTCAATATAGTAATCACTTTACAATACTACCATAATTTCTGTAACTGCATAATTTAAGATTCAGTTCGGTTCAGTTCAGTTCAGTTCAGTCACTCAGGCATGTCCGACTCTTTGCGACCCCATGAATCGCAGCACACCAGGCCTCCCTGTCCATCACCATCTCCAGGAGTTCACTCAGACTCACGTCCATCGAGTCAGTGATGCCATCTAGCCATCTCACCCTCGGTCGTCCCCTTCTCCTCCTGCCCCCAATCCCTCCCAGCATCAGAGTCTTTCCCAATGAGTCAACTCTTCACATCAGGTGGCCAAAGTACTGGAGTTTCAGCTTTAGCATCATTCCTTCCAAAGAAATCCCAGGGTTGATGTCCTTCAGAATGGACTGGTTGGATCTCCTTGCAGTCCAAGGGACTCTCAAGAGTCTTCTCCAACACCACAGTTCAAAAGCATCAATTCTTCGGTGCTCAGCCTTCTTCACAGTCCAACTCTCACATCCATACATGACTACTGGAAAAACCATAGCCTTGACTAGATGGACCATAGTCGGCAGAGTAATGTCTCTGCTTTTGAATATGCTATCTAGGTGCTCACAACTTTTCTTCCAAGGAGTAAGCGTCTTTTAATTTCATGGCTGCAGTCACCATCTGCAGTGATTTTGGAGCCCCCAAAAATAAACTCTGCCACTGTTTCCACTGTTTCTCCATCTATCTCCCATGGAGTGATAAGACCAGATGCCATGATCTTCGTTTTCTGAATGCTGAGCTTTAAGCCAACTGTTTCACTCTCCTCTTTCACTTTCATCAAGAGGCTTTTTAGTTCCTCTTCATTTTCTGCCATAAGGGCAGTGTCATCTGCATATCTGAGGTGACTGATATTTCTCCCGGCAATCTTGATTCCAGCTTGGGCTTTATCCAGTCCAGCATTTCTCATGATGTACTCTGCATATAAGTTATATAAGCAGGGTGACAATATACAGCCTTGATGTACTCCTTTTCCTATTTGGAACCAGTCTGTTGTTCCATGTCCAGTTCTAACTGTTGCTTCCTGGCCTGCATACAGATTTCTCAAGAGGCAGGTCGGGTAGTCTGGTATTCCCATCTTTTTCAGAATTTTCCACAGCTTATTGTGATCCACACAGTCAAAGGCTTTGGCATAGTCAATAAAGCAGAAATAGATGTTTTTCTGGAACTCTCTTTTTTTTCCCATGATCCAGCGGATGTTGGCAATTTGATCTCTGGTTCCTCTGCCTTTTGTAAAACCAGCTTAACATCAGGAAGTTCACAGTTCACGTACTGCTGAAGCCTGGCTTGGGGAATTTTGAGCATTACTTTACTAGCGAGTGAGATGAGTGCGATTGTGTGGTAGTTTGAGGATTCCTTGGCATTGCCTTTCTTTGGGATTGGAATGAAAACTGACCTTTTCCAGTATGTGAAAAAATGTTTGTTCAGTAAAGTTCACAGAATCACAAAATTTTGGAACTAACTAGAAGTCTATATGGGGGAAGATCTCTTGAATCATATCAAGTGCATAAAGTGATAGATCATTGGAAAGCAATTCAATTTATCATCAGAAACTTATTTCACATATTTGTTGAACATATTTGAAAGATAACCTTAACACTGTAGCTTCTGTTTTAGTTCTTTGTATATGATTTTTTTTTCTGTACATTGACTGTTATAGACATAAACTATTTAAGGAGGAAATGTGGCTCAAGATTTTTATTTTTAATTGTTCCTGAGGCTACATAAAGAATGACAATGATAGATTTTTCATGAATCACTGATGGGAGTCTACACAAGATACAAAGCTGAAGGTGAATAAACCACACATTTCAAATGTGTCAATGGATTGATCAAAGTGTTAATACATAGCACATTCAAAAATAATCAAAATTTAATAAAACCATAAGCATTGAGCTGTCACTGTTAAGAAAAAAAATAGATTTACTCTTTTTCAGAACTCATTCTAGTAAGAGAGAAAGAAACATAAATGTATAATTAAAATGCAATGTTAGATTTTTGGTACAGATCTGCCCATGTGAAAGTATTTACTCAATCTCCTGAAATCACATGCAGTGATAGCAAAAATGTTACATTTTAAAACTAATCTGAGGAAAATAAAGGGAAGCACTATGGGATGAACCATAGGTACACACTTGGGGAAGATAGAGAAAAACAATTTGATTCTATAACAAACTTAAAGATGAAATTCACACATTACTCTTATGGAAATATTATCCACCCGACTTATATACCTTTATATGTTAATTGCTAGTATTCTAATTGCATCAGTAAATCTTTCAATAAGACCACTATTTTTCCAAATACCCAAACCATATTTTTCTGAATACCCATACCAAATATTCTCTTATAAGGTTTCCTGGAGATCTCCTTGTATTTCCCCTACCCCACCCAGGAGCAGTGGTTCTTTAAGTCTAATCCAAAAGCAAAAACAGTATAAATATAATCTTAAAAAACAAGATAATATAGAGAACTAAGATAAATGAATAAATACTGTATTAATATCCTGGAGAATTAAGAATATACTGTATGGCATCGATGGAATAAGAATGTAATACTTTTGGGGAATGATAAATTATAATAAAGAGCTAATAAATTGTATATATACATATATAATAGTGATTATATATGTATATATAATTGACTAACAGAGAAATAAATAGATGATTTGGAAGAAAAGAACATCTTTCAGAAAATTGAACAAAACCCAAGGATGTGAAAATGTGATAAAGAAAAATAAATGGCAGGGAGAGCATCAATTCCCAAAGTAAATACCAAATAGCATTTAGCCATATAGAGAGGAAATGAGGAGGGGGAGGTTAGCAGAAATATATTATAAGAGAAGTTTCTAGAAATGAAAAGGCTTACAAAATTTTCACTTGGTGAAGACATACATCTCAATGCAGTGTAGAAAAATTTCAAAACTTTAAAAATCAAAGATAAGAGAACATACTAAAAACCTCCAGCAGGGAAAACAGACCAGGTACAAACAAGAATGAAATTATCATAATCAGACTCATTCATAAGAATAGCTAGTAGGAAGTAAGGCCATCTAACTGAAAGTGGAAGTCGTTCAGTCATGTCTGACTCTTTGCAACCCCATGGACTTTATAGTTCATGGAATTCTCTAGTCCAGAATACTGGAGTGGATAGCCTTTCCCTACTCCAAAGGCCATCTAAAGACCTGAGGAAATTGCTTCATTGTTGTACTCCCAGACAAGCTGGAAAATTAATCTTGCATAAGAAACAAATAAATATATTTCATATAATCCAAACTCTAAAATTTTAGCTTCTTTATGTCTTTTTTAAAAGTCACTGGAGCATACATACCAACAAAATTTTTAAATTAAATAACTTAGGGCTAGAAGACTCGAGAGTCTCTTGGACTGCAAGGAGATTCAACCAGTCCATCCTAAAGGAGATCAGTCCTGGGTGTTGATTGGAGGGACTGATGTTGAAGCTGAAACTCCAATACTTTGACCACCTGATGCGAAGAGTTGACTCATCAGAAAAGACTCTGATGCTGGGAAGGATTGGGGCCAGGAGGAGAAGGGGACGACCGAGGAGGAGATGGCTAGATGGCATCACTGACTCGATGGCCGTGAGTCTGAGTGAACTCCGAGAGTTGGTGATGGACAGGGAGGCCTGGCGTGCTGTGATTCATGGGGTCGCAAAGAGTCGGACACGACTGAGTGACTGAACTGAACTGATAAAGACATAACATTTGGAAAATATCAATATTCTTCTATGAATCTGCCTAGTTGAAATAAATTCCTATTTCAGCACAGTGTTTTTGTGGAGGTTTAAAATACAATCAGTTCAGATTATAAAATGGAAACAAAGGACATTCACAAATGAAATCTGATATGCATCACACATAAATGAGATGATTAATTTCTTTGAAAAATATGAGAATATGGTAAAGAGAAGTAGTGTAGTGAATAGAGAAAGTTTCATTCACTATAACTATGATAATATTCTGTTTGAATTATGTAAGTTCTAATATTCTCTCTATAGTGAAGGAAATGTAAAATAGTATACTACTTTAATGTTCATTGAAAAATATGTTGTTTATCAATTTATGTATATGAATTATGAAAACTAATAATGGCTAAAAAATGAAACAAAAATTTAGTCAACATAGGCAAAATATTAATTGCAGGTGAAATTCAGAAGTTGAGGGATACAGCTGATTAAGGAGGGGATACAGTTGATTAAGGAGGATATGGAGGTGATGGAATTCCAATTGAGCTCTTTCAAATCGTGAAAGATGATGCTGTGAAAGTGCTGCACTTAATATGCCAGCAAATTTGGAAAACTCAGCAGTGGCCACAGGACTGGAAAAGGTCAGTTTTCATTCCAATCCCAAAGAAAGGCAATGCCAAAGAATGCTCAAACTACCACAAAATTGCACTCATCTCACACGCTAGTAAAGTAATGCTCAAAATTCTCCAAGCCAGGCTTCAGCAATATGTGAACCATGAACTTCAAGATGTTCAAGCTGGTTTTAGAAAAGGGAGAGGAACCAGAGATCAAATTGCCAACATCTGCTGGATCATGGAAAAAGCAAGAGAGTTCCAGAAAAACATCTATTTCTGCTTTATTGACTATGCCAAAGCCTTTGACTGTGTGGATCACAATAAACTATGGAAAATTCTGAAAGAAATGGGAATATCAGACCACCTGACCTGACTCTGAAGAAACCTATATGCAGGCCAGGAAGCAACAGTTAGAACTGGACATGGAACAACAGACTGGTTCCAAATAGGAAAAGGAGTACGTCAAAGCTGTATATTGTCACCCTGCTTATTTAACTTCTATGCAGAGTACATCATGAGAAACGGTGGGCTGGAGGAAGCACAAGCTGGAATCAAGACTGCCGGGAGAAATGCCTACCTCCCATTAGTTAGTAGTGTTTAGTTTTATTTTGTTTCCTATATAGTGTTGTGGTCCTATTCAGTCTGACATCAGGATTTGTTTACTTTTGTTTTGGGCTGCACTGGTTCTTCATTGCTGCACTTGGGCTTTCTCCAGTAGAAAAGCAAGTGGGGGCTACTCTTGAGTCGTGGTGCTCAGGCTTCTCATTGTGATGGCTTCTCTTGTTGCAGAGCACCGGCTCTATGGCGAAAGGGTTCAGTTGTTGTGGGTATGGACTTAATTGCCCTGTGGCCTGTAGGATCTTCCTGGACCAGGGATCTAACTCATGTGCCCTGCATTGGCAGGTGGATTCTTAACCACCAGGGAAGTCCTGACATTAGGATTCCAAAAAACAAAACAGAGTTTAGTGAGCATTTCTTTTGTAGCTTATGTGTTACATAAAGATTTTTGTTGTTCTTGTTTACACCACAGGGTATGTAAGATCTTAGTTCTCCCATGAGGGATCAACCCATGTCCCCTGCAGTGGAAGCACGAATTCATAACCACTGGACTTTCAGGAAATACCTAAGGTTTTTAAAATGTAAAACCATGTAACCAATGCTTTCCTTCTTGTAATTAAATCTGGTGACCATAAACTCGTTCAGATTCATGTTTCAACAATAATAAAATTACTTTTTGTGTAATTTCTTATCTTTTGAATAGACTACCCCTGTTTATCAACTATTTCCTGATTCCAAATAGCTAACACTTGCCATGGGAGTAAGGAGATCCAGATGCATTAACCAAAGGTATGGATACTTGTATTTTATTGGCCTCTTTCTTATATATCTATTTCCTTGTTACTGAGAGAATGGAATCATTTGTTTTTTTCCAATACCATCAAATCTCAAATCACGCAGTTTCACTTTGGTTGGAACCGATTCTTCCCCAAGATTCAGTAGTCCTTTGGTAACTTCTCCTAGAAGTTTTAATGAGGTTTGACCTTCTCTTTTTATTTTCTGTACTAACGTATTCTGTAGTGCTGCCAGAGTCAGTTTAATAACAGGTGAGTTTCACCCCAAGGCTGATTGTATTTCAGCAGAGGTTGAAATGATCTCTGTATGTCAGGTTGTTAAATCTGTAAAAAGCTATGTGATCTTTCAAAATGAAAGTCAGTACATCAAGGCAATACAGTTCTCCTTTTTCTTTTTATGGGCCTCTTTATATTTTGTGCTGGACAGTTCTGAAATACCAAAAGTGACTGCTTTTTCTCCCCACACATTCATGGCCATCAAATATGCAAATACAAAAATTGTCAAAGTGAAATATTCTTGTCTTAAGCTTTGCAACAATCTTTCCAAGGAACTTCATAATTTAGTATCTTCATATGAACCTATGGGGAATTATTAATCTGCAGTTTTACTGCTCTAAAACATATTCACAGTTAGCAATGTTCTGGAGGACTCATGCTGATTTGTTTCTTCAACATCCACTACAATTCAAAATGCTTATATTATATGTTGGTAGATATATTATCCAAATTCTTTTCCTAAATCTGCATCATGTCAGACTTCCTTACCTCCCTCACTTCAGTTCAGTTCAGTTGCTCAGATGTGTTTCTTTGCGACCACATGAACTACAGCACGCCAGGCCTCCCTGTCCATCACCACTCTCGGAGTCCACCCAAACGCATGTCCATCGAGTCGGTGATTTCATCCAATGATCTCACCCTCTGTCGTCCCTTCTGCTCCTGCCCTCAAACTTTCCCAGCATCAGGTTCTTTTCAAATGAATCAGCTCTTCGCATCAGATGGCCAAAGCACTGGAGTTTCAGCTTCAACATCAGTCCTTCCAATGAACACCCAGGAATAGTCTCCTTTAGGATGGACTCATTGGATCTCCTTGCAGTCCAAGGGACTCTCAAGAGTCTTCTCCAACACCACAGTTCAAAAGCATCAATTCTTCAGCACTCAGCTTTCTTTATGGTCCAAGTCTCTCATCTATACATGACCTTTGGAAAAACGATAGCATTGACTAGATGGACCTTTGTTGGCAAAGTAATGTCTCTGCTTTTTAATATGCTGTCTATGTTGGTTATAACTTTCCTTCCAAGGCGGAACTGTCTTCTAATTTCATGGCTGGAAACACCATCTGCAGTGATCTTGGAGCCCAGAAAAATAAAGTCAGCCGCTCTTTCCACATCTATTTCCCATGAAGTGATGGGACCAGATGCTATGATCTTACTTTTCTGAATGTTGAGCTTTAAGCCAACTTTTTCACTCTCCTCTTTCACTTTCATCAAGAGCCTCTTTAGTTTTTATTCGCTTTCTGCCATAAGGGTGATGTCATCTGCATATCTGAGGTTATTGATATTTCTCCTGGCCATCTTGATTCCAGCTTGTGCTTCCTCCAGCCCAGCGTTTCTCATGATGTACTCTGCATAGAAGTTAAATAAGCAGGGTGACAATATACAGCCTTGACGTACTCCTTTTCCTATTTGGAACCAGTCTGTTGTTCCATGTCCAGTTCTAACTGTTGCTTCCTGACCTGCAAACAGGTTTCTTAAGAGGCAGGTCAGGTGGTCTGGTAGTCCTATTTCTTTCAGAATTTTCCACAGTTTATTATGATCCACACAGTCAAAGGCTTTGGCATAGTCAATAAAGCAGAAATAGATGTTTTTCTGGAACTCTCTTGCTTTTTTGATGATGCAGCGAATGTTGGCAGTTTGATCTCTGGTTCCTCTGCCTTTTCTAAGACCAGCTTGAATATCTGGAAGTTCACGGTTCACATATTGCTCAAACATGGCTTGGAGAATTTTGAGCATTACTTTACTAGCGTGTGAGATGAGTGCAATTGTATGGTAATTTGAACATTCTTTGGCATTGCCTTTCTTTGGGATTGGAATGAAAACTGACCTTTTCCAGTCCTGTGGCCACTGCTGAGTTTTCCAAATTTGCTGGCATATTGAGTGCAGCACTTTCACAGCATCAGCTTTCAGGATTTGAAATACCTCAACTGGAATTCCATCACCTCCACTAGCTTTGTTCATAGTGATGCTTTCTAAGGCCCCCTTGACTTCACATTCCAAGATGTCTGGCTCTAGGTGAGTGATCACACCATCATGATTATCTGGGTCATGAAGATCTTTTTGTACGGTTCTTCTGTGTATTCTTGCCACCTCTTCTTAATATCTTCTGTTTCTGTTAGGTTCATACCATTTCTGTCCTTTATCAAGCCCATCTTTGCATGAAATGTTCCCTTGGTATCTCTAATTTTCTTGAAGAGATCTCTAGTCTTTCCCATTCTGTTGTT
>SJYQ01094262.1:9738-33232 GCA_006410935.1 Redunca redunca | reverse complement strand
GCCACCAAAAATAAAGGCTGACACTGTTTCTATTGTTTCCCCATCTATTTCCCATGAAGTGATGGGACCGGATGCCATGATCTTCGTTTTCTGAATGTTGAGCTTTAAGCCAACTTTTTCACTCTTCTCTTTCACTTTCATCAAGAGGCTTTTTAGCTCCTCTTCACTTTCTGCCATAAGGGTGGTGTCATCTGCATATCTGAGGTTATTGATATTTCTCCCGGCAGTCTTGATTCCAGCTTGTGTTTCTTCCAGTCCAGCATTTCTCATGATGTACTCTGCATAGAAGTTAAATAAGCAGGGTGACAATATACCAGTCCATTCTGAAGAAGATCGGCCCTGGGATTTCTTTGGAAGGAATGATGCTAAAGCTGAAACTCCAGTACTTGGCCACCTCATGCGAAGAGTTGACTCATTGGAAAAGACTCTGATGCTGGGAGGGATTGGGGGCAGGAGGAGAAGGGGACGACAGAGGATGAGATGGCTGGATGGCATCATGGACTCGATGGACGTGAGTCTGAGTGAACTCCGGGAGATGGTAATGAACAGGGAGGCCTGGTGAGCTGTGATTCATGGGGTCGCAAAGAGTCGGACACGACTGAGTGACTGAACTGAACTTAACTGAATATACAGCCTTGACGTACTCCTTTTCCCATTTGGAACCAGTCTGTTGCTCCATGTCCAGTTCTAACTGTTGCTTCCTGACCAGATCCTGAAGTTACCCAAAATCATGTCTGTTGAGTTGGTGATGCCATCCAACCATTTCATCCTCTGTCATCCCCTTCTCCTCCCGCCTTCAATCTTTACTAGCATCAGGGTCTTTTCCAGTAAGTCAGCTCTTCACATCAGGTGGCCAAAGTATTGGAGTTTCAGCTTCAACATCAGTCCTTCCAGTGAACACTCAGGACTGATCTCCTTTAGGCTGGAGTGGTTGGATCTCCTTGCTTGATATTTATTTCCTAGTAATATCATAAGGCTTGTAATATAAAAAGATATTTATACTGTATGACATTTCCTTTAATTTTCCTTCCTGTATTCAGTAGCTGAATGTCACACATTCTTTAGACTCCTTGTTATTTCATCTGAAATGTCTTCTTTGAGACATAAAATTAGGTTATACACTCCTTATCAGTTCTCACATATCACATTGGTCTATTTCCATGTTAACATGATGCATTATAATTATTTTTGAAGATTAGAATCTACAGTTAGATTGTAGTCCCTTAAGGACTGGGGCCATATATACGAGTTCTTGTGCCTGACACAAAAAATTATGATAAATATTTGTTAAATGACACCTATTATGAAATTCTTAACCTGTAATCTAAACTGTGAAGACTTAAAATGGAAGAATACATTTATATTTATTGAGCTACTGCTATAATCCAGGAAGTATAATGAGAGCTTTTCATGATACCACATGTAGAATAAATATTCAAGGAGTTCTGTATATGCTACATGGCAGGACTGCTTATCTTCTGTTTTCCCCTACACATTTCACATGCATGTAGACTATTATTTCCCACAACGCTGCTGATTTATGGCTTAGCATGAATCTCATGGATTAAAACATCAGTTCAGTTCAGTCGCTCAGTCATGTCTGACTCTTTGTGACCCCATGAATCGCAGCATGCCAGGCCTCCCTGTCCATCACCATCTCCCAGAGTTCACTCAGACTCATGTCCATCGAGTCAGTGATGCCATCCAGCCATCTCATCCTTGGTCATCCCGTTCTCCTCCTGCCCCCAAGCCCTCCCAGCATCAGAGTCTTTTCCAATGAGTCAACTCTTTGCATGAGGTGGCCAAAGTACTGGAGCTTTAGCTTTAGCATCATTCCTTCCATAGAAATCCCATGGGTGATCTCCATATAATTGATTAACATATCAAGAGCAAAACATTTAATACTTCTCTATTATAATAGAGTCCTGGATGACATAGCTCTCCCTGCTACTTGAGTCCCAGCAGACTTCATCAAGGACCTATATGCTATCGTTGAAAGGATGGTGGAACTTACCTTGAATTTGGAAAGGATGGAGAAAAGACAAAGCCATCTATTAATTGTCATTCAACCACATGTAAAAGTAAGAGCTATATTTTCTGCACATTTGTCACACACACCAATAGTGAAACCATGGTTAAAGCTGAAAACACCAATTAGAAATCTAGGATGTTGTTCAGGCAACAAGCTCACTTGTGAGTGTGACCTGGTCTGACCACAGCAGGCAGACATGTCCTGACAACTGTCCTTGGGTATAGGCTCTGAGCCAGGTTGGGCTGTGGCCTTCAATAAACTAATTATGCCTGTTTCACCTGTAGTCTAGCCAAAGGATTTCAACCACAATCCAGGGAGCAACAAATGACTGTTGGCCCCAGGTGTGGGACTATGAAGAGGGAGCCATCCTGGATCCATGTGAGACAGGTCTTCCTATGCAGACCTCTCTGACCCAACATTTGCCTAAATCCTACCTTATTACATTCTTCTGATCTCAGAACCAACAACAAAAACAAAATCTTTTGACTTATTTTACTACTTCTGTTATAACTAATTCTAATGATAATAAGTGATAAAGCTGGAGTCAAAGCTTATCTAGATAGTTTGCTAGGGAAAAAGAAGCTCTCTGCTAGGGCTATTCCAGGCACATTTTTATATACAACCAAGGTACATGAGAGTTAAAACATTTTTAAAAATCAATTTCTAACAGCAGTATTGGTAGAATAGAGGAAATGGCTTAAAATATAAAACTGATTGATTTATTCTTAAAAGGTGTATTAGAAATAGTTCTAATACACCTTGTCATAAATTCTGAAAGCGTAAAACTCCCTAGAAAAGGTAATTCAAATACATTGGCATTACTTACATTAGGGATAAATATTCATTCACTCTCTGGGGATGAGATATGGACAAAACATTAAACAGATTAAAGGGCATTATTAATACTAATTTAATACTATAAATGCAGTTCTATAAACATTTAATAAATGTTCACCATCAAAATATTATTTTATCTATAGTTCACATATTATTTTTTACTCAACTGTTAAGTTACAAAATATTATGTTCTTTGAGGGGTGAAACTTGAAAATATTTTTCCTAAGAAACTGAAAGTTAATCTGCTGTTTAAACAATATATGTATTCTTAATGGTTATTTGGTATATGATCTTTGAAGATTTACAGCCTCTTCTCTTGACCTAAATGCTAATATTTAATGTTCTGCATTTAATTCCTCATGTTTGCTTTAGTTTGAATAAGAGTCTTTTCTCTGAAAGTGGTATTTTCATGTAAACATCAGCATTTTTAATAATGTATAGCATACTGAATTGTATTTTCTCTTTCTTTAAAATTAAAAGAAAAATGAATGCAAGTACTTCTTAGCCATACTTTTATAAAGATTAGGTAAATTATCTCTGTAATTTTATATCTGAATTGCACATCTAGAAACAATCTAATTATATATATTTGTAAGATTAGAACTGAGAATGTGAAAGGTGGTGATTTAGGCTCTAAGTCATTACCAACACTCTTGCGACCCCACAACTATAGCTTGCAAGGTTCCTTTGTCCATGGAATTCTCCAGGTAAGAATACTGTAGTGGGTTGCCATCCCCTTCTCCAGGGGATCTTCCTGACCCAGGAATTGAACCCAAGTCTCCTGCATTGCAGGAAGATTCTTTGCCAACTGAGCTACAAGGGAGCCCAGAATGTGAATTGTTTACCTCAGTTAATATTTAAGTTGATAGATATATAATTTTTTGGTCTTCTGAAATGAAATATCATTAATTCTAACAACAGTTTAAAGTAAGCTTACATTTGATCTGTCGAGGGGAATAGTTTAGTTTTTTTTTTTTGTGGAAGAGTTTCAAGTATGGTTGGAGCACAGTATTTCCAGCTGGACCATTAGTGCATTACTCTGTACAAATAGAGATGATATGATTTGAAAGTAAATCTTATCAGTGGTTTTATAACTTATGAAAGCCTAACTAAATACACAACCATCCTTTGGAGAGAGATTAACTGAGAATTCATGAACAATCTTTGTCAGCCTTTACAGGGGTTGCAAAGAGCAGGACACGACTGAGCATGTGTGCATGAGTGCAGACACACAGACACACACACACAGACACACAAGAAAGAATAATTCATCACTTATCTCATAAAAATAGACCAATGTGGGACAATACAAGCATATAACAAATGAGATCAAGATTCAAGGACTGGTTCCACAACTAATTGACAATGTGACTTTCAATATGTGTATATTGGTTCCAGAACTCGGTTTCCTGGTATCTTTTGCGTAAAATAAAGAAGTGACACTTGATTTATGTCTGAACTTCCTTCTAGCAATAATATCAGATTCTGTGAAACAAATATAGGTTCTTATTACATAATCCTTTGAAATTTTCTACATTTTAAGTTTGTTTTAAGTACTGTTTTTTAACTTATCTGAACAAACTCATAATGATCGTGGATGTCCAAAGGTTAAATTAGATACGTATTTCCACCAAACACCATGAGAACATTTTAGCTCTTTCCTCCTAGTTTTATAAAAAATAAAGATACCATAAAATCCTCATACTATAAAGTATTTTGTTAAATACTAATACAAAAACATTGGCTAGCTCTGTGAAAAGCATTCTTATGGTCTCTGTTCTCCAGTATGGCTCTCTCTTTAGCTTCCAGACCCAGGGCGATTAGTCTCAGAAGCAGCAAAGAGGAGCCTGGTGGGAGAAGCATATTATTGTGTATCCTATTTCTTGATGTCCCTTTCATGCTCCACTTTCACCTCCTTCCTCCCAGACTTCTTCTCTCAGTGTCCCCACAACCTTCCCAGGGTCTGTGCTATTTTTATTCCTTGACTTCACTTAAATGAAAACAAATCAGAGACAAGGTAACTTGAAGACCTAAGCTACTAAAATAATAAAATGCTAATTCTTGAAATAAATAAGATGGGATTTTTAAAAAATACAATAAAAGATTCAAGCTTTTAGGATTTTTACTATTGAGTAAAATTAAAAGACGCTTACTCCTTGGAAGAAAAGTTATGACCAACCTAGACAGCTTATTCAAAAGCAGAGACATTACTTTGCCAACAAAGGTCCATCTAGTCAAGGCTATGGTTTTTCCAGTGGTCATGTATGGATGTGAGAGTTGGACTGTGAAGAAGGCTGAGTGCAGAAGAAATGATGCGTTTGAACTGTGGTGTTGGAGAAGACTCTTGTGAGTCCCTTGGACTGCAAGGAGACCCAACCAGTCCATTCTGAAGGAGATCAGCAGTGGGATTTCTTTGGAAGGAATGATGTTAAAGCTGAAACTCCAGTACTTTGGCCACCTCATGCAAAGAGTTGACTCATTGGAAAAGACCTTGATGCTGGGAGAGATTGGGGGCAGAAGAAGGGGATGACAGAGGATGAGATGGCTGGATGGCATCACTGACTTGATGGACGTGAGTCTGAGTGAACTCCGGGAGTTGGTGATGGACAGGGAGGCCTGGCGTGCTGCAATTCATGGGGTCTCAAAGAGTCGGACATGACTGAGCGACTAAACTGAACTGAAGATAGCTTTCTAAACAACGTGTTTTTTCAAAATACATTTGTAACTAGATGGAAAATTATTATTCTTTTTTATTACCTAGTGATTCCATTTGCACTATAAGAATTCAGTGCCCATTTGAGGCTGAATTTGATTTAATTGGTTATTTAGTTAATGAATTGTTTATTAATTTTGAATAACATAGCTTTCAACAAAATACATATTCCTCCTGGGATTTTATTTTTTTTTTAATTGGTGGATTTTGAGTTAAATACAAGACCTTGAAATTTTTGTGTAGAGAATAAAAGTCAGGACAGTTAAATTTTTGTCAAACACATGCATAGAAACAGATACTTGTAATACCAGAGCACTGCTTTTTGCCTATGTTCAAAATAATGAATATAAGCAGCCAGGTGGTAAATTTATCTGAGATGAGAATATAACTGGTCTAAACCATCAGATTTAGAGAGTTCCAGAAAACCATATACTTCTGCTTTATGGACTATGTCAAAGTCTTTGTGTGGATCACAACAAACTGTGGAAAATTCTTAAAGAGATGGGAAATACCAGACCACCTTACCTGCCTCCTGAGAAATCTGTATGCAGGTCAAGAAGCAATAGTTAGAACTGGACATGGAACAGACTGTTTCCAAATAAGGAAAGGAGGATGTCAAGGCTGTATATTTTCACTTGCTTATTTGGCTTCCCCTGGCTCAGCTGGCAAAGAATCCACCTGCAATGCAGGATCCCTGGATTCAGTCCCTGGGTTGTGAAGATCCTCTGGAGAAGGGAAAGGCTACCTACTCCAGTATTCTGGCCTGGAGAATTCCATGGACTGTAAGTCTATAGGGTTGCAAAGAATTGGACACGACTGAATGACTTTCACTTCACTATTTAACTTCTATACAGAGTACATTAATGTGAAATGCTGGGATGGATGAAGTACAAGCTGGAATCAAGATTGCTAGGAGAAATATCAATAACCTCATATATGCAGATGACATCACCCTTATGGCATAAAGCAAAGAAAACCCAAAGAGCTCCTTGATGAAAATAAAAGAGGAGAGTGAAAAATTTGACTTAAAGCTCAACATTCAGAAAACTAAGATCATGGCGTCCTGTCCCATCACTTCATGGTAAATAGATGGGGAAACAATGGAAATAGTGAGAGACTTTATTTTTTGTGCTCCAAAATCACTGCAGATGGTGACTGCAGCCATGAAATTAAAAGATGATTGCTCCTTGGAAGAAAATGAAAGTGAAAGTGAAGTTGCTCAATTGTGTCAGAGTCTTTGCAACCCCATGAAGCCTATCAGGTTTCTCCAGCCATGGGATTCTACAGGCAAGAGTACTGGAGTGGGTTGCCATTTCCTTCTCCAGGGGATCTTCCTGACCCAGGGATCGAACCCAGGTTTCCTGCATTGAGGGCAGACACTTTACCCTCTGAGCCACCAGGGAAGCCCTTGGAAGAAAAGCTATGACAAAATAGACAGCATATTAAAAATCAGAGATATTACTTTGCCAGCAAAGGTCCATCTAGTCAAAGCTCTGATTTATCCAGTGGTCATGTATGGATGTGAGAGTTGGACTAGAAAGAAAGCTGAGTACCGAAGAATTGATGCTTTTGAAATGTGGTGTTGGAGAAGACTCCTGAGAGTCCCTTGGACTGCAAGGAGATCCAACCAGTCAATCCTAAAGGAAATCGTCCTGAATATTCATTGGAAGGACTGATGCTAAAGCTGAAACTCCAATACTTTGGCCACCAGATGAGAAGAACTGACTCATTGGAAAAGACCCTGATGCTAGGAAAGGTTGAAGGCAGAAGGAGAAGGGAACAACAGAAGATGAGATGGCATCACCGACTCAATGGACATGAGTTTGAGTAAACCCTGGGAGTTGGTGATTGGACAGGGAAGCCAGGCGTGCTGCAGTCCATGGGATCACAAAGAGTTGAACACGACTGAACGGCTGAACTAAAACTATCAGATTTAGACTAGATTCATCCATCTGAAAGTTGTTGGATTTTTTTTAAGTTAGGTGGCTACATAATGTAGTCTTTGCTTTAGAAATTAAACTCTGGCTGTATGGAAAGTGGACTGACTAAAGAAGAGAATAGAGGACTGCTGACAAATAAAAAGTATTGACAATAATCCTAGGTGAGTGCTATTGATAGTCTCAGGGGCTGATGAGAAGGATTGGGGAGGCATTTTACAAACAAATTTATAAATCAATTTGATTTATTTCTGGGAGGTCAGGGAGTTTCATAGTCTTATGTTACCTAAAATTTTGAATTTTGCTATGATAGATGGATGCCATTGTCTATGATTAAAAAAAAAAAAAGAAGGGAAAGTCAGAACTCTGTTCAAAGTTTTTGGATACTGATTTCCACAATGAGGATTAAAATGTGCTATTTAAGGAAGAAAATATTTTTATAATCAAACTATAGTTATATCTTTAATTCCCTAATATAATGATTCCTCTCCATTTTTTTTTAGTATCCTGTCATTAGAGGCATACATATGATAATTAAGAAGAGTACTTGTCAAATCTTCTTAGACATTATTGCACAGTAAAGAATATCATTCATGTCTTTAAAANAAGTAGGTGGCTCTGAAAAGAGCCTTTGGTTTGGAAGGCGTGGCTCTTGACTCCTTACTTGCCCTTGGCCTTGTGGTGGCTCTCGGTCTTTTTGGGCAGCAGCACCGCCTGGATGTTGGGCAGGACACCACCCTGAGCGATGGTGACTTTGCCCAGCAGCTTGTTGAGCTCCTCGTCGTTGCGGATGGCCAGCTGCAGGTGACGCGGGATGATGCGCGTCTTCTTGTTGTCCCGGGCCGCGTTACCCGCCAGTTCCAAGATCTCGGCTGTCAGGTATTCCAACACCGCCGCCAGGTACACCGGGGCCCCGGCCCCGACCCGCTCGGCGTAGTTGCCTTTGCGGAGCAGCCGGTGCACTCGGCCCACGGGGAACTGGAGCCCAGCCCGCGAAGAGCGGGTCTTGGCCTTGGCGCGAGTTTTGCCGCCCTGTTTACCACGTCCAGACATACTACAGCTCTTCAAGACTACAGCCGAAGAGACTAAAGTAAAAGAAAAACTGCACGTTTTATAGCTGCAGTTGGGCGCGAAAAAGAGGCTATTCCATTGGGTAAAGCTGCATTTAAAGTTGCAGAGTAAAGTGCAGGTCCTTAAAATAAGCGTTTTCATTGGACAAAATTGAATGTGATGTCACTACGAGTATTCACCAATCAGACATAGAATGTTACTAAATCTAATTTGCATATGCATTATAAAATGGACGCGCTGAGAGACCCTTCATTTTTTTCTGCGATCTTGTAGTTATTGTCAGTCATGCCTGAGCCAGCCAAGTCCGCTCCGGCCCCGAAGAAGGGCTCCAAGAAGGCGGTGACCAAGGCGCAGAAGAAGGACGGCAAGAAGCGCAAGCGCAGCCGCAAGGAGAGCTACTCCGTGTACGTGTACAAGGTGCTGAAGCAGGTCCACCCGGACACCGGCATCTCGTCCAAGGCCATGGGCATCATGAATTCCTTCGTCAACGACATCTTCGAGCGCATCGCTGGCGAGGCGTCGCGCCTGGCGCATTACAACAAGCGCTCGACCATCACATCCAGGGAGATCCAGACGGCCGTGCGCCTGCTGCTTCCCGGAGAGCTGGCCAAGCACGCGGTGTCTGAGGGCACCAAGGCCGTCACCAAGTATACCAGCTCCAAGTGAGCCACTGGGTTCTTGATCAGACCCCAGTACTTCCAAAGGCTCTTTTCAGAGCCATCCACGGTTTCCAAAGAGAACTGGCACTTAGTTTATCTAATTTTAGAAGTATATAAAAGCAGTATTGGGCTTCCCCGGTGGCTCAGGGGCGAAGAGTCTACCTGTAATGCAGGAGCAGCAGGGAGATGGGAATTCGATTCCTTGGTCGGAAGGATCCGCTGGAGAAGGGCATGGCACCCCACTCCAGTTTTGTTGCCTGGAGAATCTTATGGATAGAGGAGCCTGGCGGTCTGCAGTCCATGGGGGTCGCAAAGAGTTGGACACGACTTATTGACTGAGCACGCATAGAAACAGGTTGTCCTACCTTTAGATTTTTCACGTAGTTTGGTGCTGCTTCATGTTCTTAAATTTAAATGTTTCACCCCTTTTGGTAATGGCACTACTGTTCACTTTTTTACATGGTCAGATTCTATAAGGGAAAAATCTAGAACATGTCAGTTTCTTTTCTGAATCAGCCCAACAGTTCATTTCACTCTTTCTTCTTTACCTTGTAATGAGGGAGAAATTCTAAATGAAAAGGCAGTCTTTGAGACCTGGAGAGTAGCAGGATGGCACCTTTTCTCCCAGTTCAGTTCAGTTCAGTCTCTCAGTCTTGTCGGACACTGCAACCCAATGAACCGCAGCACGCCAGGCCTCCCTGTCCATCATCAACTGCTGGAGTCTACCCAGACCCATGTCTATTGAGTTGGTGATGCCATCCAACCATCTCATCCTCTGTCATCCCCTTCTCTTCCTGCCTTCAATCTTTGCCATATCAGAGTCTTTTCAAATGAGTCAGCTCTTTGCATCAGGTGGCCAAAGTATTGGAGTTTCAGCTTCAACATCAGTCCTTCCAATGACCACCCAGGACTGATCTCCTTTAGGATGGGTGGACTTGTTGGATCTCCTTGCAGTCCAAGGAACTCTCGAGTCTTCTCTAACACCACAGTTCAAAAGCATCAATTCTGTGGCACTCAGCTTTCCTTATAGGCCAAGTCTCCCATCCATACATGACTCCTGGAAAAACCATAAACTTGACTAGACCAACCCTTGTGGACAAAGTAATGTCTTTGCTTTTTAATATGTTGTCTAAGTTGGTCATAACTTTCCTTCCAAGGAGTAAGTGCTTTTTAATTTCATGACTGCAATCACCATCTGCAGTGATTTTGGAGTCCCCCAAAATAAAGTCAGCCACTGTTTTCACTGTTTCTCCCAGAGGGAAGTTCAGTCTCTCCCAATGGTGGTCCTTTAGTCGCTAAGTTGTTTCCCACTCTTTTGTGACTAAATGGACTGTAGGCCGCCAGTATTATCTGTCCATAGGATTTTCCAGGCAAGAGCATGAGTGGGTTGCCATTTCCTTCTTAGGGAAATCTTCCTGACCCAGGAATCAGACCAGCATTTCTTGCAATGCAGGCCAATTCCACTTAGCCACCAGGGAATCCCATATATATTATTGAACTTCAGTTATATGCTATTTACTGTCTACGAGTTCGGCTTCCCAGGTAGTGCAGTGTAAGAATTCAGACTTGAGGTTGGATCCTTGGGTTAGGAAGGTCTCCTGGAGGAAGAAATGGCAACTCACTCCATTATTCTTGCCTGGAAAATTGCATGGACAGAGGAGTCTGGCGGCCTACAATTCATAGGTTTGCAAAGAGTCAGCTGTGATTGAACAAGAGCATGCACTTTGAGCCTGAAAATTTTTCTTTGTATGACATTGAACAATCAGAGAAGGGAGCAAGGATTAATATGTGTTAGGCCTTGAAGACCTACCAGCACCAAATTAACACATCCCCAGTTACTTCATCAGAAAGATTTAAAGAGAGTAGAAAACAGAATGATATTTACACTCTCTGTTTCAACATTTTAAATACCAAAGTCCACATACTACTTACAATAAATTTCCATGCTCCCAATGGTACTTAGTACAGCTGTGAAAAAAAATACTAGTTAACTAATGTACTATCCAATTAAGACACTATATGTCTAACTCAGAAAATATAAAACTGTATGACCCAGAGAAGATCACTCTGGTGAAACATTATACTTTTTATTTCTCAAATTAAATAATTACTTCTTTTGTTGAAAGAAAAAAAACTATGCAATGTCTCTTTCTTAGTAACAATTGTGGACCTCATCCAGCTTCTAAGAACACACTTGGCAGCAGTGTATATCATCTCATAAGGTCCTAAGAAAACTGGGGCTGCATTATTATCTCCATTTTACAGGAGAATCATGGTGTTAGGCTGTTATCTGTAGCCCTGCAAGTCCTGTAATCCTCCAACCTTGAGACCAAAGGAAATGTCTGGAGACAGCAACAGAGACATCAACAGTTTATTGGCTAGGGTATCTTACAGGTCTGAAGCAGAGTTCTAGAGTGACTCCCCACTGTGTACCAACAGCAGACAGGACAAGGCAGCAGTCTTCATGGGGGTAGAGTGGCGAGGTGTACCAATTGCAGTGGGAATGGATGTCATGTGAGCTCATCAACTACCAGGGAAACCAACAGATGACCTCCTTCACAGTTCCTTTGGTTAACAACCATCAAAGGTTCTCTTTATTAACCCAGCATGCTAGAGCTATTCTGTTCTAAGAATACAATTACTGGTTGGAACAAGGGGCAAGCACTTAAGAAGTTTAATCTCTATGATTAAGAAAAAAGGTCAGTTCTATGAGTGGGATGATGTAAAGCAGGGGCTGTTCAAGCAGGGAATGTACAGAGAGCAAGAGAACAGCCATCTTGTGTGGCCTGATCATACACATGGGTTCACTAAAGTAAAATCCAACATATCCAGCTAGTAAGTATTGCCATAACCTCAGTCTCAAATGGTTTTCTGGGGCCTATGCTACTTCTACCTGTTTAGGTTGCTTTCAGGTATACTCTTATTAGTTCAGAATATCAGAATGACCTGCTTTGGTACTCTATTCAGTTTTTCCATCTTTAGCATTTTATTCTCATATATTTCATTTACTTTATCTCCTTATACATCTGGAAGTTTTTTATTTAACTTGCTCTAATATTTTGTCATTTAGGGGATTACTGAATGTCAGCATTTATGTTATGGCTCTTTACTCAAAGATCTGCCCTCAAGGAATAAATTATATGGCATTTACATCTTGCTTTTGGCATATAGGGGGAAAAAGTCATGTTAGTTATTGGCTGCTATGTGTTAAGTGTATATTATCTTTAGATTCTGTGCATTGTTTAATTTTTCTTCTTTATTTTTTTTTCATTTATTGTTTCAATCTAAGGAGGTAAGTGCTAATAGTATCTTTGGTCTACAGGTAAAGAGACAGAGGATTGGAAGTGTAGCATTATATTTATGTTACTGGCTGCTCTGTTACTGTTACTGGCAGATTTCCTGGTGGCTTAGACGTTAAAGCATTTGCCTACAATTCGGAAGACATGGGTTCAGTCCCTGGGTGGGGAAGATCTCCTGGAGAAGGAAATTGCAACCCACTCCCGTATGCTTGCCTGGAAAATCCCCTGGAAGGAGGAGACTGGTAGGCTACAGTCCAAGGGGTCGAGAAGAGTTGGACACGACTGAGCAACTTCACTTTCACCTTTACCACTGGCATTAACAAGGTATTCCCATCTGGGTGTCTGGGTGGTTGAAAAAACAGAAAATTGTTTTCTCACTCTTCTGGAATCTAGAAATCTGAGATCAAAGTGCCAGAAGGGTTACTTCCTTCTGAGGGTCATGAGGAAAGGATGGGTTCTAGGCCCTCTCCTTAGCATAGATGGCCATGTTTTCCCCTCTGTCTTCACATATGTTCCCTCTATGCCTGTCTGTGTCCAAATTTCCTCTTTTAAAAGAACACTGGTAATACTAGATCAAGACCCAATCACTCTCCAATGACCTCATTTTAATTTAATTACCTATTTAAAGACTCTATCCCTAAATATGGCTACATTTTGATAGGGGGGAAGATTTTTCCCCATTAAAGCTGCCTTCCTTTAAGTAGAACAGCCCATAGAAATCAGGACCTTATGACTCCCTTCCCTGGACTAGGCCTAGTTTTGATCCTTTGGAATGAGGAGGACAAAAGAAACTAAGAATAAGGAAAGGTTAATGTTTAGCATCCATTGCAAATATTTAAACAGCAATCAGGTCTCATCCACAGTGAAAGTTTAAGCCTTTCACTTGGGGAAATCTGAATTGCTGACCCTCTAGGAAAATGAATATAAAGTGTCTTCCCAGCTGGGCTGCTGCTTCAGGGAGGGACTTCTTGTCAATTTCATTACGGCCTGCAAGGCAGAAATGATGGTCAGATAAGAGATATAATTCCATGTCTCACACAGAAGTTTCAGTGGGCAGGTTTCTCTCTGCTCCTTGGTAGGATGATTTAACAGCAAATTGACACACATTTCCAACAGATGAAATACAGTCTGTGTACAAGCACTAGGTGAATTTAAGTTGTAATTTTCGAACGCTGTCTTTTGGAAAAGTTAGAAACAGTTTTCAGTTTTGTTTCTTTTTTTTAATTTCAGTATTATAATCAACAGGCAGACTTTGCTATACATGCTTGTTTCCCACAGGAAAGGCAAAAGTTATTAATTGTATGATGATAGGAGTAGGGTTACAGGACCCTCTAAAGAGAGCTGGACCAGTGTTTGCCAAGAAAAAAAAATAATAAACTGCCCTTTTTTTTCTTTTCTGTTCTTGGGAACAAGAAGGACAAACTTTTTTTCCCCCCAAATAAAGAATGGCAACTTTTTCACTATTAAAACAGATACGAATGGCTCATCTCCATTTGTTTATTTGTTTTGAAAGAATGACCACAAAATACATCATTTTTACAGTGATGGCCACTACCATGAGGCTTAAAAACTGACTCTATCATTGATCCTCTAGCTATTTAGACAAAATACTCCCCTTCTCTGTGCATTAGTTTGTTCATCTAGAAAATAGATATGGAATGAGAATGCCCTTAAAGGGCTATTGCAAGCTTTCACTTTCCTACATAGGATAGACTGAAGTCTGGAACGTTAGAGCAGCAGCACATGACATGATACAGATAAATGGCATATATTCTTCTATATTTCTTAACTCCATCAAATTACAACTGAAAAACTATTCAAAGTCATGGTTTGTGGCTTTTAGAAGTCTATGTCCCACAATGTGGCCACTGCCAAAATTTAACACTAGGTTTGAAGGAAGCAACAGCTACAGTCTCATGTAGCCTAAAGAGATAAGCATTCCACCTTAAGAAGTGAGGATAGTGTTCAGGGATTTTTCTCCACCAAGATTTTGGATCCAATGAAAATGTATCGGAGGACTGTCAGGATGACAGAAGTGAAGAATCCATAGTGGACGTTGTTCTGAGTACTCTGATGAGTTTAATTGCACTGATGGCTTCAGCAGGATCACAAAGTGATGGATGTAGTTCTGGAAAACAAGGCATAAGTCAAAGTTTCAGGGAAAAAAATGTGATTACAGAGGTGTTAGCTTTGATAAAAATGTCCTTGATAGTAAGGTGAAGGTGTTTGAATGTTAAGTGTTAAGCTCTTTGGTGTGAACTCTGCAAAAATATAGAGCCAGATGAAATGCCTAACGTTCAAGAGATTTGACTCAGATACAGCATGCACTTTTTTGAGATATATCCAGTTTCCATGACTGAAGTGACTGAGCACGCATGCACAGTGTTGGGGATGGCTACGGTAGAAGCTGATACACAGGATAATTTAAGACTGCCTTGGGAATTAGAGCTTGGATGGATTTCCAAGAATGGAAATCATTAAAATGCAATTTGCTTTCCTGAAATGAAAATTTTAGTGAACAAAGCGGTCAGTGAGATTCTCAGGAAGATCTTTTTTGAGACTTGATCCTATAGCATCACAGGAGGTTAAGTTTCCCCTAATATAAGTACAATAAAACCTTAAGAATGAAAGGCCAGGCACCTTCTGGGGAAGAAGATAACTCATCTCCATGACATAGGGCACAAAGTCTTGGGAAAATAGGAATAGTGCGACACACCACGTAACCTTCTTATTCAGCTCATTATACAGTATTTGTTCCAATTGCTTATTATCATAGATTCATGGCTTTTTATATGCCAAACTATTCCAGTGGGTGACTGTAATTGTTCTATTTAAATGTCGAGTTAGCTCTACTTTCAGGTTTTCTTGCCTCTCTCGTCTTAACTCTATTGTTACTCCAGACATGGGAGACCATCCTTGTGTTGAGTCAGCATACATGTTTTATACCCATCAAGATTTTCCTTTGTCTCAAACTTGTAATTAGTTGCTTTTCAAGGACTTTTGATTCCTGAGTAGAGGTGGAAATCTCCAGACCAAAATTTATATTAGACTGCTTTGTGTTATGCCCGGCTGCCTTAGAGAACTTAGAACACTGCGGTAACAAACTTAAAAAAATGTATTTTCAAAGGCTAAGGGCCTGTTACTCTTTTCACTGAAAGTTCTTAATCTTTTCCCAAAATAAATTTTTTTCAAATCAGACTCTTTTCTTCTTGAGCTGATAACTTCACTCTTCTCTGCCATGTAACACGTCACCTCATATTCTCAAAACACTGTTCCACAAGAACTAACTAGTAAAAGACACTGATATATTTGACCTATATTTTAGATGCAACTCCAGATTCACATCACATATACATATTCCTAGTATTAAGGTGTAACTTTATAGTGAACATTGTCATTTTATGCATGAACAGGCCATGCCTATACTCTCAATTTTATATCCTGCATTACTTTCACAATTAAAGCAGACAGGATATAAAGTCATTTTTAAAGAATTAAAACATTAAAAAAAAGATCTTTAATTAATGGATATTTTTCTTCATTCCACGCACATGAAGAAATCTTCTGGGAAATATTTTGTCTCTTAATAAAACCTACATTAAAAATATTCTTTTTAATATGCCTAATATACAAAGTCAGAAAGTTGAAATTATAAATCACCTAGTGGGGAAAAAATAATAGTTTCCAAAGATGTAGGTTATACCTATTAATTCTGAATGTGAGGTCTTAAGCAAAGATTCAGAGTAGTTTTCCACATAGTAAGACTTTAGTCTCAGGAAACTTTTCATGGCTACTCATTTATGTCTTGGTATACTGCAAATTAAATGTTAGGTCACCTATACATTTTCATACGCATTATGAACAAATGGGTCATTTTTGTATCAAGTAGTCACTTGATAGAATAACATACTTTTAGGGGGAAGCATTGCCACCTTGATTCCGGGTAAAGACCAAAATAGTTTTAAATATGCCATTTCTAAGGGCCTAAAATGAAGAGATGGAATGTTATCTTCACGACTGAGCGACTTCACTTTCACTTTTCACTTTGAAAATGGAAGAACAGTCCTATTTTAAAAAAATTTATTCCAATTAATACAGCAAAAGTAAATCCCAGGGACATGCTGGAAAAAAACAGAAAGAAACCAGGGTTTGGAGAAAATGGCAGAGTTTTTCCCATTAAGCCTCTTGGCCCAGAACTCTCCGTTAGGATGGAGTCACAAACGACACTGTTAATAAATTTCAAACTGCGCGCGCAGCGTCTGGATTGGCTATCGACAAAATGTGGCACCGGCCTGATCAATGCGTTAACTTAAATTAGATTCTCACTTCCGTTTGGTTTGCTTCTGCCTTTTTAACTTAATACTTGGCAAATTTAAACTCAGGGAAAGGGGAAGAAAGCCAGTAGCGCTCCACAAAGAAAACATAAGTGAATAATGCGATTTCTAACTTTCTTACTGTGTTCCAAGGAACTCCTTGCTCAGGCACACACACGTTAAAACTAAGGATGCAGGGGACAAGGCATGGTCAACGAAATTTTTTGCCAATTTCAAACGTAAAGGAGAGCTGATTCTGTTTTGGGATAAACGGTATTTTCTTTTCTTTACTAAATTTGTCTGATAATGAACCTGACCTTTCTCTACATAAACATATAAAAACGTCTCCAGCGTTGCTGCAGCACCTACATTGCAGAGGAAGCAATTTCTAAAAAGTTCAAAGGAAACGGGAACAGAAAGAATACCTAGGGAAGACAAAAAAGATGGCCACCTGGAAGCCAGAGAAGCCTGTGCAGAAACCACCCTTGTTGACAATCTTGGGCGTCTGCCTTCCAGAACTGTGACAAATAAATTTCTCTAGTTGAAGGGATGGAGAAGGCAATGGCACCCCACTCCAGTACTCTTGCCTGGAAAATCCCATGGACGGAGGAGCCTGGTGGCCTGCAGTCCATGGGGTCCCTAAGAGTCAGACAAGACTGAGCAACTTCACTTTCACTTTTCACTTTCCTGCATTGGAGAAGGAAATGGCAACCCACTCCAGTGTTCTTGCCTGGAGAATCCCAGGGACGGGGGAGCCTGGTGGGCTGCCGTCTGTGGGGTGGCAGAGTGGGACACGACTGAAGCCACGAAACAGCAGCAGCAGTTTAAGGGAAAACAAAAAAAGGAACTTATTACCTAGCAGCATATAAGAAACACCTACTGAATAAAGTGCCAGTTCTCTTTAGAAGATTGAGCGGCTCTGAAAAGAGCCTTTGGGGGTGTAGGCCAAGCCTTACCGATCACTCCGTGGCGGGCCGGCTCACTTAGAGCTGGTGTACTTGGTGACGGCCTTGGTGCCCTCAGACACGGCGTGCTTGGCCAGCTCTCCGGGAAGCAGCAGGCGCACGGCCGTCTGGATCTCCCTGGATGTGATGGTCGAGCGCTTGTTGTAATGTGCCAGGCGCGACGCCTCGCCAGCGATGCGCTCGAAAATATCGTTCACGAACGAATTCATGATGCCCATGGCCTTGGACGAGATGCCGGTGTCCGGGTGGACCTGCTTCAGCACCTTGTACACGTACACGGAGTAGCTCTCCTTGCGGCTGCGCTTGCGCTTCTTGCCGTCCTTCTTCTGCGCCTTGGTCACCGCCTTCTTGGAGCCCTTCTTCGGGGCCGGAGCGGACTTAGATGGTTCAGGCATGGCAGGAAGTTTAGTGGCAAACAGCCCCAAAATAACAGGAAGAAAAGAGAAGCCGTAAGAATCCGCTGCCTACACAGCTTCTTAAAGGAGGCAGTGAGTAATGCCAAGCGTCTGATTGGTGGTGAATGCCGGTAACGTCACGTAATATTTTTGTCCAATTAAAACAAGCGTATTTCAAACTCACGGTTTCATTGGGTTAGGTGAAACTGCAGCTTTAGCCAATGGTCTACCGTTATTTTCGCGCCCAGTAAAGACTATAAATAAGATAGGTCAGCGTGTATACACTCATACTTTACAGTGGTGAGTTTATACCTTCGTCATGTCTGGTCGGGGTAAGCAAGGAGGCAAGGCTCGTGCAAAAGCCAAGACTCGCTCCTCGCGGGCCGGGCTTCAATTCCCCGTGGGCCGAGTACACCGGCTGCTCCGCAAGGGTAACTACTCCGAGCGGGTCGGGGCCGGGGCCCCGGTGTACCTGGCGGCGGTGCTGGAGTACCTGACAGCTGAGATCTTGGAGCTGGCGGGCAACGCGGCCCGGGACAACAAGAAGACGCGCATCATCCCGCGTCACCTGCAGCTGGCCATCCGCAACGACGAGGAGCTCAACAAGCTGCTGGGCAAAGTCACCATCGCTCAGGGTGGTGTCCTGCCCAACATCCAGGCGGTACTGCTGCCCAAGAAGACCGAGAGCCACCATAAGGCCAAGGGCAAGTAAAAACCTGGCATTGTTTGCAACTCAAACCTGTTAAAACCAAAAGGCTCTTTTCAGAGCCACCCACTTTGTCAGCAAAACGAGCTGTACTTTCAAATTCTCATTGTTTGGGATACCAAGGTGGTGTTAAATAAGTAATCTTGCAACAAAGTTTGCTAAGTCACTTACATAAACGTATGATCGTTATCCCCAAAGTCTCTAAATTGCCTTCAAGTTTTAGGTTAAACTATGAGGGCAAAATTAACGTTCCTTCGTGGTTCCTTACAAACTAGGTTCTTACAGTCCTAATGCTGTCAATGATTCTTGCTCCCCTTTTCCCCCGCTATCATCACTCACTCTGCTCTCAGATCAAGTCCTACTAACTAAAGAGGGCCTTCAGTTCTCCACACCAGGTAAATCTAGTTTTCATTATGAATACATTTTAATGAAAGGAATTACTATCGCATTCCTAGTCCACTGGAATAAGTTTTCTGAGTCTCCTGAAGTATTTTTATTTCCTATATTTAAATCTCAACTGCAATCACGTGTAAATAATATTCTTTGAAATAACAGTGACCACAACAACCCTTTTTAATGTGAACTTATTTGATGTTGGAAGAATCGAATCCTGATTTCAGTGAATCTAATTATTCAGTTTTTTCCTCTTAAAAAGTCGTGCATTATTTGAGTCTGTAAACTTTAAACAGCTCTATCTCAGAACTAGAACTCTGAAGAATAAATGATACAGCTCCAAGGAAGGCCTATGAGATCTTCATGTTTTAATAATAAAATATGCTGTGGTTATAGTTATTGATGTTGATCATGCAAGAAGTAACACTTCCTTCCTAGCATCATTTCTATTCCTTACAACAAGGACCATCACACTGTAAAAATAATGCCTTTATTATTAATGGTAATCAGTAAACCTATAATCAAATAGTTGATAAATGAATATAAATTGTTTTAAATAAAATATTCAAGTGTGATATGTCATTACTTATAATTCCACATATTAACTGAGCTTTTAAAATTAGGCTACCCTTGTGGCTCAGCCGGTAAAGAATCCACCTGCTATATGGGAGACCTGGCTTCCATCCCAGTGTTAGGAAGAGTCTGATTCCTGGCTTGGGAAGATCCTCTGGAGAAGGGAAAAGCTACCCACTCCAGTATTCTGGTCTGGAGAATTCTGTGGACTCTAATGGACTATTAATCCAATTTCATTGGATGAAGCACTTACTGTTCTTTATTATCTACACAATCAGAAAGAAAATAAAACTTGTATTTAAAAATGGAGATAACACAACTTTCCAAAAATCTTGCCAAAATAATTTATATATTTGTTTCAATTAGATCCTGAAGAATTCCGTAATTTAAGCTGCAAAGGCTTCATAAGAGGTACACTTCAGTTTGAGTGGCAGAAGATTTATGAAAGTATTACTTATACTTTGTTCTTGACATTGGTCTTCCCATTAATTTCCCTCTCTGAAGACTGGACTACCATTCAAGTATTGGGCAGTATCTTCCCATATTACATTTTTTGTGTGTATTATTGGGGAGAAAGAATTTTCCTCTACCCTTCCAAGGTTCTTTTACAGGTCTAATAATCAAATTGACATGATGAGATAGATTAACAGAAGAAAGATCAAATTAAATTTAATACATATGGAAACACCACACACGTGGGAAGTTCAAAAAAAGAATGTGAAATGAAGTTTATATCCCATTCTGAGTTAAGGAATTAGACAACAGCTTCCAAGGACTACAGGGTAAAACGAACAATAAGAGAAAAAGCAAATGCTGGATAATTAGTTTGCCCTACCATGCAATTGAGTCACTCAAAATTTTTCTCTGGTAATAATTCTGGGAAAGTAAAAGTGTCAGTTGCTCAGTCATGTCTGATTCTTTGTGACCCCATAGACTGCATCCCACAGGGTTCCTCTGTCTATGGGATTTTCCATTCCATAGAGTTCTTTGAACAAAAATACTGGAGTGGGTAGACATTTCCTATTCCAGGAGACAATCCTGACCCAGGGATGGAACCCAGGTCTCCTGCATTGAAGGCAGATTCTTTACCATCTGAACCATCAGGGAAGCCCGGAAAAACTCCCATTTTGAATTCTAGATAGCTAAGAGAAGAGCAGAGTTTGTCTTGAGATTACAGGGTCTCAATTTACAGTTACATTTAAAGTCACTCAGTCATGTCTGAATCTTTGCGACCCCATGGGCTATACATGGACATGGAATTAAAAGATGCTTGCCCCTTGGAAGAAAAGTTATGACCAACCTAGACACCATATTAAGAAGCAGATATCACTTTGCCAACAAAGGTCCGTCTAGTCAAAGCTATGGTTTTACCAGTAGTCATGTATGGATATGAGACTTGGACTATAAAGAAAGCTGAGCACCAAAGAATTGATGCTTTTGAACTGTGGTGTTGGAGAAGACTCTTGAGAGTCACTTGGACTGCAAGGAGATCCAACCAGTCCATCCTAAAGGAAATCAGTCCTGAATATTCATTGGAAGGACTGATGCTGAAGCTGAAACTCCAATACTTTGGCCACCTGATGGGAAGAACTGACTATTGGAAAAGATCCTGATGCTGGGAAAGATTGAAGGTGGGAGGAGAAGGGGACTACAGAGGATGAGATGGTTGGATGGCATCACTGACTCAATGGACATGAGTTTGAGTAGGCTCTGGGAGTTGGTGATGGACAGGGAGGGCTGGTGTACTGCAGACTATGGGGTCGCAAATAGCCAAGCACAACTGAGAAGTGAACTAACTGACTGACTGAACTGGACAATACAGTCGATGGAATGTGCCAGGCCAGAATACTGGAGTGGGTAGCCTTTCCCTTCTCCAGGGGATCTTACAAACCCAGGTCTCCTGCATTGCGGGCAGATTCTTTACCAGCTGAGCCATAAGGGAAGCCCAAGAATACTGGGGCAGGTAGCCTATCCCTTCTCTATGAGATCTTCCTGACCCAGGAATCGAACCAAGGTCTCCGGCATTGCAGGGGGATTCTTCACAAACTGAGCTATCAGGGGAACCAAAAATCTGACACTTGTAGTTTGTTTCCTCCTGTCTCTCAGTGAGTCATTTCAGTTGCTCAGTCGTGTCCGACTCTTTGTGACCCCATGGACTGCAGCACACCAGCCCTCCCTGTCCATCACCAACACCCAGAGCCTACTCAAACTCATGTCCATTGAGTCGGTGATGCCATCCAACTATCTCATCCTCTGTTGTCCCCTTCTCCTCCCACTTTCAATCTTTCCCAGCATCAGAGTCTTTTTCAGTAAGTCACTTCTTCGCATCATGTGGCCAAAGTGTTGGAGCTTCAACTTCAGTAGTCCTTCCAATGAATATTCGGGATTGATGAATATTAATTGCATGGTGGAATAATAAAGAGATTGAGAGATTTGGGGGACCAGTAATTTGGTCTTCCCTGGTGGCTCAGTGTTAAAGAATCAGCTTGCCAATGTAGGAGACATAGGTTCAATCCCTGGGTCAAAAAGATCCCCTACAGAAGGAAATGGCAACGAACTCCAGTATTCTTGTCTGGGAAATCTCAGACACAGAGAAGCTTGATTGGCTATAGTCCATGGAGTCATAATAATGTTCGGCACAATTGAGCGACTAAATAGCAACAATTTGCAAGAAGGCAGGGACTCTGGACAGAGGCCAGCATTAAGGACAGAGAATTATGGAGCTTTCAATAATACAAATTTCTGAGGTTCTCAAAAAATGTCTTTCCCCAAAGTTGTTTTTGTGGGATTTAAAAACTTCTCCACTCCCAGACCTTTATCTATGCTATTTCAATTGTTTATATGAATATATTAGTTTTACTCATTCTGTGACTGAGAGCTTCCTGTAATAAGAAACAGATTACAAGAGAAAAACAAGTTTAAAACCATGTATGTCTGATGTATACATAGAATACACAGAGGGGAACTGAACCTCTGTTCTGAACTTCAGAAGTGGCCTGAACCACTACTTTAAATATCATCCTCAGCTAAAGACAAAATATGTTGGCGATAGTGGCATTTATAGGGATTGAGCAGGAAACCCAGAGTAAACCAGGTGTGGCAGATTTAAGTCCTGCACCTTCCTCAGGTAAGTTTCTTGTGAGTTATTAATATCTTTCTCTTCCTGGCTCAAAGAAGGAGATACTCTTGTGGGAATGTGGAAACTACTCTAAAATTTGTTTTTGATCAAGGCCTGTTTTTGTCCTGTGGTCAGTCTGCCATAGAAAATGAGATCACGGGCTTCTGTCCAGGGACTATAAGAACAAGAGTTAAAAATTACCAGGGGCCTAGGAGAGAAACAGGCATTCATCCTCCGGCCTTTTGTTGATCCTGACAGGCCTTTCATTTAAGGTACAGGACAAGACATGTCTTACGTCCTAGGAGTGAGACCCCCCAAGAGTTGTTCCGGGAAGGTGATTGTCTCGAACAACTCAAGGAAATAATCTTTCTGAAAAATAACTGTAAAATATGATTGAAGGCTAGTAAATCGTCTCGGGCCAGTAATTAAGACCTATCACTGAAAAGGTTAAGATTCAACCACCAATCAAAAAGCTGCACTCCA
>SJYQ01094261.1:28250-41153 GCA_006410935.1 Redunca redunca | reverse complement strand
GGAATGGGACGTGGGTGCACCCTGGGAATAAGCTGGGCCAGTCGCCCCAGCTCTCTCGGCCGCACCCGGGAAGCCTGTCCCGCCTTGCCCTGCCCTCAGCTGGAATTGCAGGGACTCCCTGGAAAGCTCTGCCTGTTCCCTTATGCCTAAGCTGTGCTGTGCATCCCTCCCTCTCCCTACCCTGGACCAACCCTTGCTTTGCTTTCTGGCCAGTTCAGCTACCACTTCCTCCAGGAAGCCTTCCTTGATCCTCCCCCTTCCTCCTCCAGGGTGATTAAGTGCCCCTCAGTTCTCTCAGATGCCCTCCCTCCTCCCACTGTCACACTCCCTGCATCGTAGGTGCCTGTTTTCTTGGCTGCGTTGGGTTCCCTGTGATGCTGGTTCTCGTAAGAGACTGAACTGTAGAATATCAGAGGTGGAAGAGTCCCCAGACATCATCTGGCCTAGGCCCCTCGCTGACCGACAAGAAGCCCAGAAAGGGGCAGTGTGTGCCTGAGGCCACACAGCACATTATGGCAGAACTGGGAGCAGACCCAGCGTCTAAGATACGGCCTCATTTCATACCCCTGCCTCTTTGCCAAGCACATCTTTTAAAAATATTTGTTTTCACCTATTCACAAGATAACATATGATTATTATACAAAATCTAGGAAATAAAGGAAAAGAAAAGTCAGAGATAATTGTTACTGTTTTTTGTTTTGATTTTTGGATTTAGTACCAGTTTCTGGCTTACGTGTAAAATTTTTCACAAAAATAAGACAGTATGGTCTTATAAAAATGTTTTCTACTTTAACAATATATATGGTAATTATATTTCTGTGTCAGTAAATGTCCTCCTTCAATATACTGTAAATGGCTGCCTGGGATTCCATCACATGCTTGCATTATAATTGCTAAAGACAGTCCCCTATTGTTGGGCATTTGCTATTATAAACAACACTCTATGCTATTATACAGAACGGGGATTCGTTTTCTTGTGGGGAAATCTTTGCACACTTCTGCAATTACTACCTCTAGGATGAGTTCCTAGAAGTAGACTGTAGACTGTACCCATGCTGAGCAGACCATATAGTCTGGGGGCTGGGAGCGATTTTTGAGGATCTTCATCCCTGCCTCTGGGTCTGAGACTCACATTCCCCTTCTGGCTGCGCCAGCCCAGTCCCTCACACTTCCTGCCCTCCCATCCTGCAGGGGAGCTCTCCTGTGAGCTTTCAGCAGCTGCCTCCACTCATGTTTAAGGGAGACTAGAGGGCCGTGGTCGGGGTGCTATTTGGGTGAGGATGTTGGGCGAGCTTGGGATCCTCAAGGCAGGGGGGTTTGGTCGCCTGCTGTGCTGGGCTGGTGTGTGCCGCTGTGGGCTTGTGCCCTGAGGATGAGAGATGCCTGTTGTATTTGGGGCAGATAGCGACAGCTGCCATTTCGTACGTGTGGCTTACGCTGTGCTCCTCCAGTAGGTTTCCTCGGTCACCCTCGGCCCTAGCCCGGTGCAGCAGGCCTGGTGATTTCACACCTGAGATTGCTGATGCTTGAGAGGGCCTTCTAGCACAGCCAAGCCGCTGATGCCTCACAGCCTAAGTCTGAATCTTAGTCTGAGCCTTAGGCTTTAATCTGTCAGATGGCGCTGCTGGGCGCATTCCGAGAGAGAAATGGGTGGGAAGCACGTGGGTAAGGGAGTGGGGGAACGCGGCGTTGGGTCGTGATTTAGAATTCCACCTCTAGCTGCCAGGACTTGTGAACACTTATCGTCCCACTTCATTCTTCCTGCTTCTGGAGTCTTGGTGCAGTCTTGGACTCTGGTAATCATGATAAACAGCATCTATCACTGTAGACACCATATTCAGGTAACTGCTCAGCGTGATGTATATATCATGGGACGAAACTTCCCAGCCTCTGGTGAGGCAGGTACTGTTGTTAACACATGGAGAGACTGAGGCTCAGAGAGATGAAGAAGATTGCCCCAAAGTATGCACCCAGGTTGAGCAGCAGTAGTTGAACTCGGGCCAGCCTAGATCAGGTCCTGTGGGTCCACAGTCGGTGGAGCCCCCCAGGGCCTACACTCTGGCTTTCCACCTTCTGACTCTCCTTCTTTCTCCACAGCCTTGGCCCCAGGGGCCCCACTGAGTGAGCGGCATGCGGTGCCCCCAGGCCTGCTCAGCATCCTTCTGCCCACCGCCCAGCACCCCCAGGAGGCCCTGACGCCCTGGGGCACTTCTGCTGTGCACAGGACCACGTGGGGGTTTGCCATGGTGACATAAAGGGGTGCGGAGGAAGGAAGGAGCGCAACCAGCCGTGGACTGTGCCCCTGGCTGGGAGGAAGGGCCAGGGCCCGGATCCTCCTCTCCCCTGCCCACTGCGGGCCTCACTCACTGAGTCTCTGTGAATCTCTTGGCCGGTGGACAACTCGGGCGTCTCCTCCTGCGTGGGGCCTTGGGGCAGGCCGGGGCCCTGGTGGCCACGGTCTCGGGGGCCAGGATGCCCGCCCTGGCGCGCCTCCGCAGGTTGTGTCGGCACGTGTCTCCGCAGGCCGTCCTTTTCCTGCTGTTCGCCTTCTGCCTGTTCAGCGTTTTTGTCTCGGCCTACTACCTTTATGGCTGGAAGCGGGGCCTGGAGCCCTCCGCGGACGCCCCTGAGCCTGACTGTGGGGACCCTCCTCCCGTGGCCCCCAGCCGCCTGCTGCCGCTCAAGCCCATCCAGGCGGCCACCCCTTCCCGCACAGACCCATTGGTGCTGGTGTTCGTGGAGAGCCTCTACTCGCAGCTGGGCCAGGAGGTGGTGGCCATCCTGGAGTCCAGCCGCTTCAAGTACCGCACGGAGATTGCACCGGGCAAGGGCGACATGCCCACACTCACCGACAAGGGCCGCGGCCGCTTCGCCCTCATCATCTATGAGAACATCCTTAAGTACGTTAACCTGGATGCCTGGAACCGGGAACTGCTGGACAAGTACTGCGTGGCCTACGGCGTGGGCATCATTGGCTTCTTCAAGGTACGCGGGGAGCAGGTCCGAGCAGTGAGGGGCTCCAGCCGAGCTTGATTCTCATCCCACACTCACTGGCTGAGTTCCTGACTTTCCCACCTGTACAGTGGGTGTAATGACAGCGCCTCCTCCCAGCTTGTTGGTCGTGAAGGGTGAGTGGGTGAGTGTAGGTAAGGTGCTTGGGGCACATGGTGCCTCGTGTCTGGTAGGTGCCTTTTAAGTATTAGCTTTATTAGGAGCATTGCCTGCCTTGCACAGGCCTTGCACGCTGCTGGCCCATTCTTAAGAGTGGCCCTAGGGATGGGTGCAAAGGAGAAGAGCATGTGCTCTGCTGGGTCATTCAATACCTGTCACAGCAGTTCTCCCAAGGGCGGGGGTATGTCCCTGTTTTGCAGATGGGCAAACCAAAGCTCAGGAGGGTAAAGTTAGGTTACAGGAGGCCATGCTGCCTGTAAGTGACAGAGCCAGGCTCTGAGCCCAGACTCAGATGGTTGGGACTCTGGGTCCTATACCCTTTCCTCTTGGCTGTGGAGGGGTATATGAAGCTCATGCACCCCTTGAACCAGAGCCATTTTTCATTGGAAGAAGGAGGGGAAAGAAATCCCAGAGGACAGGTGAGCTGCTCTGGGCTTGGTGGGGTACCCAGAGCAACTGCTGGGACCACGGTGCTTTCTGAAATTGTCATGGAGAAGCTGTCCTTGGGGAAGAGGTTGGGGACAACTGGATAGGAGACCCAGAGGCTCTGGCCAGAGAACTCTGAACTGCAAGGTGGGTGACTGGGACTCGCTGGGTGCTTGGGGGTGTTTGTTCCTCCATTCAGCAAATATTTATGGAGTGCCTACCATGTTTAAGTTCTTCGGTGGGCACTGGGAACACAGTGGTGATCGAAGTGTGCAAAGTCCCTGCGGTTGTGCTGCTGACATTTCTGTGCAGTGGGTGGGGTGGGTGACTAGACAGCAAATAAACATACCATGTGGCAGGTGGTGATAAGTACAAAAAAATAAGCAGAAAAGGGCACGTGGATGATGGGTATGGGCAGTGATGCTGGTTTTGGTAGACTGGCCAGAGATGTTTTCTTTGATTAAGTGACTAGAAGGGCATGAGAGGAGCCCATGACTCTGTGCAAAGGGCCTTCCAGGCAGAGGAGACAGTAAACACACAAGTCCCAAGGTCAGCCCTTGTGTGGCGTGGGTGGAGAGAGGAGCAGGAGATGGGTCAGAAGTAGCCCATGTGCACCGGTGGCTGCTCGTTCGTGCCCAGGCGCTGGTGGCACAGCCGCGCCCTGGCCCTGTGCCCTGTGCCGGGAGGACTGTGGTCTAGGTGAAGGTGTCTCACAGTGTATTCTTTCACACACTAATGGAGTAGGATGCTCTGCCACTAGAAAAGGTTTTGTGGGCCAAGAAATTGAAGGCCCTTAGAAGTCCTGCAGTGGACCAACCTGGTGAGCTTTGTTCCCTAGCTGGCTTGATGACAAAACCCTTTATTTCATGTCTCAGCATCTGGGGAATGCTGGCCTGGTTTATGGCTGGGCAGTGGTGTAGTGTCAGACGGCTGCATTGTCTACTTTCCCTTTGCTCCTGGACTCTGTTCCCTTTCCTGCCACGCTCTTCATTATGCTCGATGCAGAGCCCCAGGCCTGAGAAACGTCGGCGTGGCTGACAGCTACTGAGTGCTCAAGCACAGCCACACACATCCTATGCACTTTATGTGAACTAACACATTTGACACTCATAGACCGTCCTCCAAACCAGGCGGAAGTCATCTTGATTTGAGAGAGAAGGAAACTGAGCCATGGAGGGGCAAAGCAGTGTCCCCACACTCAACACCTCTAATGAGCATAGGCGTAGGATTTGAACCTAGGTGATCTGGTTCCACAGGCTTTATTCCCAACCCTGGGATGGGTTCAGGAACATTGAAAACCACATATTTAGTAGCATTTGCACCAGAGGCCACACCCAGTGCCCAGAGCTCCCCTGGCTTCTGGGGACCAGTCAGTGGACTCTGGTCATTGGGCACAGTGGGTACAACAGAGCTGGGATCCTCTCAGGCCCTGGTCCCTTGCTATACAGAAGGTGAACATTTGGCCCAGGGAGGGGCAGGGGTATGCTGAATCTCCTGTGGGGCCTGTGGTCATTCCAGTTCTCCATGCTCTTTCCACCCTACTGTGTAAGACAAGACCCCTCCTTGGTTTTCATCAGGGGCCGGTGACTTTCCATTCTGACTGGAGCCATCTGGTGGTCAAACTGCCTGTTTCTGCTCTTCTGCAAGAAACATGTGCTGCAGGTCAGGGGTTGGGACTCCAGGGGTCTGGAAATGCTCACTTTCCAATGCCCACAGCACTGGACTCCCTGGTGGGTGGGAGAGCAGGGGCTGGAGAGTCCAGACTGTGGGTCAGCTCTTACTGTCAGTTATAGACAGAGTGACCTTGGGCAGGATGTTCAGCCGGTCTATGAAATGGGGTCAGTAACAGCACCCGCCTTTGTTGTGCCACATTGAAGACAGGACAGTGGATAGGAAGCACTAGCACAGTGCTTGGTACCCAGAGCCACCCAGGAAATGGCAGCTGGCTTGCCTTGTCATCTTACTCAGCACACACAACTGGGGGTGGCTCAGCCAACATGTGCCCCTGAAGTCCCTGAGGGCAGAGTCGCTCTTCATCAGTAGCCCTGTTCCCTGGCTCAGCCTGGCAGCTCCAGGTTCCCCTGGGTTGAGCACATCCTGACAAAGGCCTGACAAGGGCCACTAATGCTTTCTGTGCACACGTGTGTGTGTGTGTCTGTTAAGTTACCTCAGTCGTGTCTGACTCTTTGCGACCCCATGGACTGTAGCCTGCCAGGCTCCTCTGTCCATGGGGACTCTCCAGGTAAGAAGACTATAGTGGGTTGCCACGTGCTCCTTCAGGGGACCTACCAGACCCAGGGATCAAACCCCTGTCTCTTTTGTCTCCTACATTGGCAACTGGAGTCTTTGCCACTAGTGCCACCTGGGAAGCCCTGTTTGTACACTTACTCTGTGCCACACCCTCAGCTCATTGCCCTGAAGGCCTTGTTGTTCAGTTGCTCAGTCATGTCCAACTCTTTGTGACCCTATGGACTGCAGCACGCAGCATGCCAAGCTTCCCTGTCATTCACCATCTCCCAGAGATTGCTCAAAACTCATGTCCATTGAATCGGTGACGCCATTCAATCATCTCATCCTCTGTCACCCCCTTCTCCTCCTGCCCTCAATCTTTGCCAGCATCAGGGTCTTTTCCAGAGAGTCAGCTCTTCCCATCAGATGGCCAAAGTGTTGGAGCTTCAACCTAAGAGTCAGTCCTTCCAATGAATAATCAGGGTTGATTACCTTTAACATTGACTGGTTTGATCTCCTTGCAGTCCAAGGGACTCTCAAGAGTCTTCTCCAGCACCACAGTTCAAAAGCATGAATTCTTCAGCGTTCAGCTCTCTTTATGATCCAACACTCACATCCATACATGACTACTGGAAAAACCATAGCTTTGACTCAACAGACCTTTGTTGGCTAAGTAATGTCTGTGCTTTTGAATACCATGTCTAGGTTTATCATAGCCTTATTTCCACGGAGCAAGCGTCTTTTAATTTCGTGGCTGCTGTCCCCATCTCCAGTGATTTTGGAGCCCAAGAAAATAAAGTCTGTCACTGTTTCTACTTTTTCCCTATCTATTTGCCATGAAGTGATGGGATGGATGCCGTGATCTTAGTTTTTTGAGTATTGAGTTTTAAGCCAGCTTTTTCACTCTTTTACTTTCATCAAGAGGCTCTTTACTTCCTCTTCACTTTCTGCCATTAAACTGGTATCATCTGCATGTCTGAGGTTGTTGATGTTTCTCCTGGCAATCTTGATTCCAGCTTGTGAGTCATCTAGGCCGGCTTTTCACAGGATGTACGGCTGCATACAAGTGAAACAAGCAAGAGTAACAGTATACAACCTTGACGTGCTCCTTTCCCAGTTTTGAGCCAGTCCATCGTTCCGTGTTCAGTTCTGTTGATTCTTGTCCTGCCCACAGGTTTCTCAGGAGGCAGGAAAGGTGGTCTGGTATTCCCATCATTTTAAGAATTTTCCACAGTTTGTTGTGATCCACACAGTCAAAGGCTTTAGCATAGTCAATAAAGCAGAAGGAGATTTTTTTTTTAATTCCGTTGCTTTTTCTAAGATCCAACGGATGTTGGCAATTTGATCTCTGATTCCTTTGTCTTTTTTGGATCCAGCTTGAACACCTGAAAATTCTTGGTTCATATACTGCTGAAGTCTAGCTTGAAGAATTTTGAGCATAATCTTGCTAGCATGTGAAATGTGCAATTGTGTGGTAATTTGAACATTCTTTGGCATTGTCCTTCTTTGGGATTGGAATGAAAACTGACCTTTTCCAGTCCTGTGGCCACTGCTGAGTCTTCCAAATTTGCTGACATATTGAGTGCAGCACTTTAACAGTATCATCTTTTAGGATTTGAAATAGCTCAGCTGGAATTCCATCACCTCCACTAGCTTTGTTCATAGTGAGATTTCAGAAGACCCACTTGACTTCACATTCCAGGATATCTGGCTCTAGGTGAGTGATCACACCATCATGGTTATTTGGGTCCTTAAGACCTTTTTTGTACAGTTCCTCTGCGTATTCTTGCCACCTCTTCTTCATCTCTTCTGCTTCTGTTAGGTCCTTGCTGTTTTTGTCCTTTATTGTACCCATCTTTCCATGAAATGTTCCCTTGGTATCTCCAATTTTCTTGATCTCGAGTCTTTTTGTTGTTTTCCTCTATTTCTTTGCATTGTTCACTTACGAAGGCTTTCTTATCTCTCCTTGCTATTCTATGGAACTTTGCATTCAGTTGAGTATATCTTTTCCTTTCTCTTCTCTTCTTTTCTCAGCTATTTGTAAGGCCTCCTCAGACAACCCCTTTGCCTTCTTGCATTTCTTTTTCTTAGGTATGGTTTTGGTCACTATTTCCTGTACAGTGTTACAAACCTCTGTCCATAGTTCTTCAGGCATTCTGTCTACCAGATCTAATCCCTTGAATCTATTCATCAGCTCCACTGAATAATCAGAAGGGCTTGGATTTAGGTCAGACCCAAATGCTCTAGTGCTTTATCATATATAATTCTCATAGGTCCTGTGAAGTGAGTACTTTGTTTTCAGGTGAGGAATTGAGGCTCCTAGACTGACACAGCTTGTAAGTCTGAGCCAAGATTCAGCCACCACACTCAGCTCTTCTAACCCACTTGTAGGAGCAAACTGGCCAATGGCTGTAAGACCTGAGGCCCTAAGAAGTAGTGCCTTGGGAAGTAGCACCCTGAGGTTCCCAAGGTCATGCAACCAGTTACTCTCTGTCTGTACTGCTGCTGCTAAGTCGCTTCAGTCGTGTCCAACTCTGTGCGACTCCATAGATGGCAGCCCACCAGGCTCCCCTGTCCCTGGAATTCTCCAGGCAAGAATACTGGAATATTGCCATTTCCTTCTCCAATGAGTGAAAGAGAAAAGCGGCTCTCAGCGACCCCATGGACTGCAGCCCACCAGGCTCCTCTGTCCATGGGATTTTCCAGGCAAGAGTACTGGAGTGGGGTGCCATGTACTAGGCCTCCCCATTCCTGGGTCAGGGCTGTTCCTTCCTCTGCCTGATGACCCCACTGGAAGACTTGGTGTGAAGAACAGGAGGGATTCCTCACCCTTGGGGCGAGGCCCACAGTGGGGATTCAGTCTCTGCCATGCTTATAGTTACTTTCCCTGCCCTTCCCAGACGTTTGCTTTCACTGCAGGCTGGGGTGGACAGTCAGCGACTTGGCTTTCTCCCTTCCTCGCCGTGTCCCAGCAGGCCAGCTGCCTGAGCTGCCAGCGCCCGGCAGTCAGTTCAGGATCGGGGCTTTGAAATGAGATCCCCCAGTGCCTGTGGTCCACTGTGGCCTCCCCGGCCACAGCAGGTGATGGGCAGGGTCTGAGATGTCGCTGGCCCCCACTGCCTTTGTCCCCGGTGCTGGCTTAGTAGTCCTGGGGACCCTGGGGCTGGGGGAGGGGCCTCTCAGTTTGGGACTCTCAACACAAGGGTGGGGAGTTTGCCTGTGTTCCTGGTGTGTGGAGAGTGGAACACAGGCCCCTTACCTCAGTTTGTAAGGCCAGGGCCCTCCAGAGCCTTCACGGGAATTACAGAAAAGCACTTGTGCGTGGAGGTTATTACTGAAAGGTGCCCTGGCCCAAGGCTTGGCCCTCTCAAGTGTCCTTGCACGGCGCTCACAGGCCAGCTGTCCAGCATGGCTCAGCTCACCACCCTGCCTCCCTCTCCAACCATTTGGCACCCTTTGTCCACTCTTGCTTTGTCCCACCGCAGTCATTCCTCACACAGTGGCCAGATGGACCTTTAAAATGCAAATAGGAACCTGTCATCCCTCTGTTCAGATCCCATTGGTAGAGTCTCTGTTGGCTTTCCAGTGCCACTTCCAGCCTCCAGGGTCCTGCAGGTCTGGCCCCAGCCGACCTTTCTGCCTCTTCTCCCTGTTGATCACTCTGCTGGCGTTTCCATGTTCCTTGACTGTGCCGCACTCTCTCCAGTCTCAGGACCTTTGCACTTGCTGTTCTTTGAACTTGGCTCCCACCTCTGCCCTAGTTGACACTTACGCATTCTTTAAATCTTAGTTCAGAAGTCTGTTTCCTAGCGAAGCCTCTCTTGAGCTAGCTGACTATGCTCGGTTACCTACTCTTGTAGAGCTCTGAACCTCTTCTGTGTACTTGTGCCACACTGAAGTTTTATGTGCATTTCTGCTATTTTGATTTCTCTCTCTCTTCTCTGCTTGCCTTTATAGTTCATAAGGGAAGGAGCAGTGTCTGTTTTCTCACCACATGCCTGTTACTTAACACAGTGCCTGGAATAGTGAATAATTGTGGGATAAACAAATGAAACGTGTAATGAACAGCTGGCATGTGCCAGGTATTCGGGATCTGTCTGTTCTTTCTTTTTAAAAATTCAGTTGCTCATCAAATATGCCTTTTCTCCCACTTGGTGTCAAGCCTGTGCTGGCACTAGGGATCCAAGGTGGAAGTGACATCGTCCCTGCCCTTGAGAGGGCATGGACTGGCAGGGAGACTCTGAACAGATAGTGCCGCAGCCGAGGTGAAAAGTGCTGCAGCTGAGGCTTTAATATGGTCCCAGGGACGAGAAGAGGGCAGACGCATTGGGTTTTGAAGGATGAGCAGGAGTTTGTCAGGCCAAGAAGACTCAAAGGAGCTGGCACAGGGACAAAGATTGTACTACAACCAGAGGAATGTGACTGGGAGGGTGAAGGACAAGGGGCAGGGGCTGTAAGTCTAGGGAAGAGGAAGGAGAGGGTGCTGTGGGTACTGTCTGAAGGTCCCCAGAGAGCTGGCAGCGGTGGATCCTCGGAGGAGATAGAGGCACAGGGAGCTGGACTCCTGTGGGGTGTGGCCTTGGGAGTGCTGGGGCGTCTAGGGGTTGGGAGCACTTTGCGGCGGAGTATCTACTCCTGTAGCGCCAGCAGTCTCCTGCGCTCTGATCTCTTCTCCATGGGCATTCTCCCAGGCTTTCTCCTGAAGAAAAGATGGTGTAGCAAAAGCCAGCTTGGAAAGCCCAGGCAGGGAGCCTGGTGGTCAGGCGGGTGGGCTCTGGGGTCAGCCATCTGGCTGTGCAGTGTGGCCCGTCCTGACCACTGTGTGACCCAGGATGGCACCGCGCTCAGAGCCTCGGTGTCCTTGCCTGTGGAGCAGGGTGACAGAGGCTGATGTGAGGACTGAAGGAGTGGTGGTGACGCCGCCAGCCCTGTTCTGATCACTTTGCCAGGCTTCATGCTCACCCTCCTCCACCAGCCCTGAGGGACTTGCTGCCCTTCTTGGCCATGTTTTATAGCAGAGGAAACTGAGGCGTGGGGAGGTTACGTAACTTGCTCAAGGTCAGGCAGACTGGGCAGAATCCATGTGTTCCACTGCTAGCTTTCCCATGTGTGATTTTGGACAGGTTACCCAGCCTTTCCGGACCTGGCCTCCTTGTCTGTATAACGGAGATGCCTCCATCGTGGGGCTGCTGGGAGGATTACAGGGCCCCTTCATGTGAAGTACGTGAGCCTGGTTCCTGGCTTTGTGAAGCCATCCTGTGTGTTAGCTGGTGTAGTACTAAGATGGGCAGAGTGGGGCGTGCTACATTCACACAGGCTCAGGAGTGTGATGAGGCCTCTGGGAATGAGACCGGATGCTGCTGACATTACTGTTCTCTGCCCATCTCAGTATTACACCTGAGATTCCATGGTCCCGGGGGGGGGGCTGTGGATCTGATGGCTGTCTTCCCCCTCCCCTCTCCTCCCCTCCCTGCTGCAGGCCAATGAGAACAGCCTGCTGAGCGCACAGCTCAAAGGTTTCCCCCTGTTCCTGCACTCGAACCTGGGCCTGAAGGACTGCAGCATCAACCCCAAGTCCCCGCTGCTCTACGTGACCCGGCCCAGTGAGGTGGAGAAGGGTGTGCTGCCTGGCGAGGACTGGACTGTGTTCCAGTCGAACCACTCCACTTACGAGCCGGTGCTGTTGGCCAAGACGCGCTCGTCTGAGTCCATCCCGCACCTGGGCGCAGACGCTGGGCTGCATGCCGCACTGCACGCCACGGTGGTCCAGGACCTAGGCCTACACGACGGCATCCAGCGTGTCCTCTTTGGCAACAACCTCAACTTCTGGCTGCACAAACTTGTCTTCGTCGACGCCGTGGCCTTCCTCACGGGCAAGCGCCTCTCGCTGCCTCTGGACCGCTACATCCTGGTGGACATCGATGACATCTTCGTGGGCAAGGAGGGCACACGCATGAAGGTGGAGGATGTGAAGGTACAGCTCGGGGTGCCAGCGGGGGCAGGAGATGCCTCACCACCGTCAGTGTCTGCTGTCCCCACTGTGACTTTGCTCTCTGTACCTCCTTTATGCTGTCTGTCCCCCGCCCTTGGCCATTTGGTTCTATTGTCTTCTTTGCAGCAAGTTGCCATTTAAAATTATTTGAAGTACTGAATATAGAGGGATTTTGCATCTGGATATGTGGGGCTCAGGAACATAACTGCTGAGAGATGGGAGCTGTGCAGAGTTGTTTACCTACCTCTTAATCCAGACATGATTTTTAACTCTCAAAAACGTGTATGTCAGTATCAAAGCTCCAAAACTCATAAAACAAGAAGTAGAGCTTAAATTATACACAAGGCATACTTTAACTGAGCTCTGTATAGATGGTGGAAGGCATGTATTTAATTCAAAAACTGTTTACCTAACTTAACTAACTATATGTAAAAGCATCTTGCAAGCCATGAAATTTTACACGTTTCACTGTAAAAGAGACACCTACAAATTAAGACCGTTAAGCATTCTCTAAAAGACAGCTTCCATCTACTCACTGTTTTACTCAGGGTTATATGCAAAGGGAACAACATCACTTGTGTAAATGGGGAAATCAGGATCACATGCCATAAATAGAGGGCAGCCATAACAATAGATCCAGTGAAAACAAAACAGGGGATTAAATTCTAGCGAAGTACTGCTGCCTACTGACCGCCTGTCCTCTCTTATGTGAGATTAGGGAGAGTTAGAAATGTATTAGCACCAAGCCAAGACTTTTTTTTTTTTGATGTTAGGAGGAGTGAAAGAGACTTTACAGGAATGCTTTCCTCCCATGGGTGCTGTGTTGTGATTGGCTGTAGGTCCTGAAAGGGCCATAGTGGGTGCGGCCCCCGGGGTGAGGGGCAGGGGGATGTGTTGACTCTTCCTTGGTCCAGAGTGAACTCTCTGCTCCTCCTTACACCTCCAGAGGAGAAGAGCAGAGGCTGCTGGGGAGCAGGCAGTGTCTGGGGAGTCAAGACCTGGGTTCAAGTCCCAGTCTGCCCCTAAGTGGGTGATCTGAGCACACCCTCTTCCCTTGTCTGAGCCTCAGCAGTGAAATGACAAGA
>SJYQ01094261.1:12288-28218 GCA_006410935.1 Redunca redunca | reverse complement strand
TGGGTGGGAGGGCCCTGGATGGCTGGGGTGGGGGTGGCGGGCGTGTGCAGGTGCCAGGCTCTGAGCCCTCTGCCCCACTTTTAGGACAGGGCAGTATTGCTTTTTTACATGTTTGCTTCTGAGATTTTACCTCCTCAAGGGCTCCTCTGTTGGAAGAAAGTTTTGCGACAGCTCCTCTTGAGCCTTCCAGCTGAGGCTTCATACGATGCCACAACGCACCTCCCCCAAAGTATATTACTCTGTTTTCTACCTAGGTCATTCTTCTGGTGGCCCAGCCTTGCTCTCTCCTCTGTAACTTAGGTCTTTGCTCCCTGTCCAGGATGAGTCCTTGAGAGGTCCAGGGTTGGCCCCAGAAGGAAATCAGGCTGCCAGGCTCACTGTGTCTCCCATGAACCCCAGACTTGGCCTCTTGGTTCTTATTTTTCCCATTTTTAGAGTGAGAAGAATGTTAGCAGTTTGGAGCTGTTTCTGTAGAAGAGTACCAACAGAATGCCTTCTTTCGTGCACGTAGCTCAGTGGAGACTGCCGAGCCTTCCAGCAGCCGGGTCCCATTTGCCTTAAGCATCCTTTTTTGAGTCAGAATGGACAATTAAAAAATTTTTTTTTTCTTCAGTCCCAAGCACTGGCGACAACTGAGCTTTTCTTTCAGAAACATGAATGTTGCCTCATTAACTTGTACAGTACGGGCTGTCCAGTACAACTTAAGTAATGCCAACAGCAGCTTTTATTCAAGGCTTGGCAAGTGCCAGGCTCTGTGCTCAGCCCTTTCTGTGTGTTGCCTCATCTGATCCTCACAGCAGCTTTGTGAGATGAGCATTGTATTAAATCCTGTTTTACAGAGGCAGACACTAAGATTCAGAGAGGTGAAGTGACTGGCCCAAGGCACCACAGCCAGGGCATGGATGTCCATGAGGTGGTAGTGCATGGCCCCAGGAGAGCCAGGACTCTGTTTGCAAAGTGTTCTGATAGCAGGCTCTTGCAGGTTTCCCAGCAGCCTTGCACATCATGCCTGGTAGGGATTTTTTGAGTCCTCACTCCAGAGGACAACTGTTTGTTTCACAAGGGTCAGCATCCCTTCACTGACATGCGAAGCACTGGGTGTGCTGTGCATGGAAACGCTGCAGTGCTGGACACACAGTACATCTTTGGAAAAGGTGTGGTCCTTTGATATTAGCCTTTTAGTCACCAGTGAGGTGGAATCCCCCTCATTTGACAGATGGAGACATGAGGCTCACAGTGACTGTGACTGCAGACATGACGATGCCACCATTTTTCATCATATGCCAAAATGCCAGGCTGTTTTATATGTAGTATCTCATTTAGATTCCCATGAGGGAGCTGTTGTTATCCCCGTTTCACACCTAGGGAAACTAAGGCCTGGAGAAGTTGCTAAACTTTCTCAAGGACACAGCAGTACCAGGCTTAGGGTCTAGGCCTTGTCTGGCTGGAAGCCTGGTGGAGGTGGCGGCACAGGCTGGCTTCGTGGGAATGGGGCCTACACAGTCACACAGGGCCCCATGCTTTGAAGACGCCCACACGAGGTGATCCTCTGCTGTTGCCTTCCTGACATTTTAACAATTTTTGTGCAAACATCCTTATTTTTATTCTTCCCTGGGCCCTACAGCCTTTGTAGCTGGTCCTGTAGGAGCCAGACCCTTGATGTGGGCCCTCATGGGAGGAGTAGGGAGCTCCTGGCTTCCTCTCACCCCACTGTCCCCACTCTGCCTATCCTAGGCCCTGTTTGATACACAGAACGAACTACGGACACACATCCCAAACTTCACTTTCAACCTGGGCTACTCAGGGAAATTCTTCCACACAGGTAAGTGGGCCTGGCTCTGCCCCTACTCGCAACTTCCGTGGGCCCTCAACATCCAGACCCTCGTAGCGCAGTGCCATGGGGACAACAGGAGAGTGCATGGACCCACTTAGGGTCACATTTGACCTGACCCCTGTGGCCTCTCCCAGAACCAGACAGCCCACAGAGCAGTCACAGCCCCAGGCAGAGGGCATTTGGGGGTAGCAGGGATGTGACCATAGCCCCCAGTTCGTCCCCGGCCCTCAGGCTCTGCTGTCCTGGGGCTGGGCATCTTCTCCCTCTTGTCTGTCTCACCCCCACCTTTAATATTCTTTGTACTGCTTCTGCCTTACAAAGGAATTGGTTGAATTTAAAGAACATTACAGAAATATATAGCAGAGAAAGTGAAAAGGCACTATAATTGTACCCACCCCAGAGATGAGCGCTGTCGTGAGTTTTCTTTCTTTCTTTCTTTTTAAAATTTTATTGATGTATAGTTGATTTACAATGTTGTATTAGTTTCAGGTGTACAGAAAAGCGATTCAGTTATACATATATACATATCCATTCCTTTTAGATTCTTTCCTCATACAGGTTATCCCAGAATCCCGAGTAGAGTTCCCCATGCTGTACAGCAGGTCCTCCTTGGCTACCTGTCTCATTTATGGTCGTGTGCACACGTTAATCCCATACTGATTATCCCTCCCCCGCCTTTGGTAACCATGAGTTTGTTTTCCATATCTGTAACTGTTTCTGTTTTGTGGCTAAGTTCATTCGTATCAGTTTTTAGAAATCAGATTCCGCTTATGAGAGATGATATTTACTTAGGCTTATTCAGTATGATAATCTGTGGTACCCATGTGGCTGCAAATGGCATTATTTTGTTCTTTTTTTGGGTGAGTAGTAGGTACTGTCAGTTGCTCAGTCGTATCCGACTCTCTGAGATCCCATGGACTGTGCCCGCCAGGCTCCTCTGTCCATGGGGTTCTCCAGGTAAGAATACTGGAATGGATTGCCATTCCCTCCTCCAGAGGATCTTCCTGACCCAGGAACTGAACTTGGGTTTCCTGCATTGCAGGCAGGCTCTTTACCGTTGGAGCTATTGTATGTGCCTCTTCTTTACCCATTCCCCAGTTGGTGGGCATTTAGGTGGTTTCCTTGTCTTGGCTGTTGTAAATAATGCTGCAGCGAACATTATGGTGCATGCATCTTGTCAAATTATGGTTTTCTCTGAATATATGCCCAGAGCTGGGATTGCTGGATCATATGGTAGCTCTATTTTAGTTTTCTAGGAAACCTCCATAACATTCTCCCTAGTGGCTATACCAGTTTACATTCCTACCAACAGTGTAGGAGGATTCCCTTTTCTCCACACCCTCTTCAGCATTTATTGTTTGCATATTTTTTCGATATCTTTTAACTGGAGAATTGTTTTACAGTGTTGTGGGGATCTTTGCCTTACATCAGTGCAAATCGCTCATAATCATATATAGATGTATATCCCCTCCCTCTTAAGCCTCCCCAGCCCCCTGGCCTGTTCTGCCCCTCTGCATCATCACAGAGTGCCGTGCAGAGCTCCCTGTGTATTGTTTGCATATTTTTTGATGATGGCCATTCTGACTGGTGTGAAGTGATATGTCACTGTATTTTGCTTTCCTTTTCTCTGATATTTAGTGATGCTGAGTACCTTTTCATGTGCTTTTTGACCACCTGTATGTCTTCTTTGCAGAAATGTCTGATCTTCTGCCTATTTTTTGATTGGGTTGTTTGTTTTTTTGACCTAGAGCTTCATGAACAGTTTTCTGTCTATTTTGGAGATTAATCCCTTGTCAGTCACTTTGTTTGCAAATATTTTCTCCTATTATGTGGATTGTCTTTCTGTTTATGGTTTCCTTTGCTGTGCAGAAACTTTTGAGTTTGAGTCCCATTTGTTTATTTTTGTTTTTATTTTCATTACTCTGGAAGGTTATTCAAAAAGATCTTGCTGCGATTTATGTCAGAGTGTTCTGCCTATGTTTTCCTCCGAGAGTTTTATAATGTCCAGCCTTATATTTAGTTTTTGATCCATTTTTAGTTTTTTTTGTGTGTGTGGTATTAGAGAATAATTCCAGTTTTCCTGGCACCATTTATTGAAGAGACTGTCTTTTCTCCAGTGTGCAGTCTTGCCTCCTTTGTCATGAGTTGTTGAGCACAGGTGCGGGATTGTGTTTCTGGGCTTTCCGTCCTGTTCTGTTGACCTGTACTTCTGCTTTTGTACCAGTAGCATGCCTCTTGGTGACTGGCTTTGTAGTGTAGTCTGAAGTCAGGGAGCCTGATCCCTCCGCCTGCATTTTCCTTTCTCAGCATTGCTTTGGCTATTCAGTCTTTCGTGACTCTGTACAAATTTAAAATTTTTGTTCTAATTCAGTGAAAAATGCTATTGGTAATTTGATAGGGATTGCATTGAATCTATAGATTGTCTTGGGTAGTATAGTCATTTTGACAGTACTGATGCTTCCAATCCAAAAGCATGGTGTATCCCTCCATTTGTGTCATTTTTTTCATCAGCATCTTATAGTTTTCATAGTACAGATCTTTTGTCTTACATGGGTTTATTCCTAGTTATTTTATTCTTTTTGATGTGATGATAAATGGGATTGTTTTCCTAATTTCTGTTTCTGACCTTTATTGTTCGTGTGTAAGAAAGCAAGTGATTTCTTTGTATTAATTTTGTACCCTGCAACTTTACCAAATTCATCGATGAGCTATAGTAGTTTACTAGTACCATCTTTAGGATTTTCTGTGTATAGTATCATGTCATCTGCAAACAGTGGCAATTTTACTCCTTTTCCAATTTAGATTCCTTTCATTTCTTTTTCTTCTTTGATTGCCATGGCTAGGACTTCCAAAACTATGTTGAATAAAAGTGGTGGCAGAGGACATCCTTGCCTTGTTCCTGATTTGTAGGGAATGGTTTCAGCTTTTCACTATTGAGAATGATACTAGCTGTGAGTTTGTCATATATAGCCTTTATTATGTTGAGGTAAGTTCCCTTTATGCCCACTTTCTGGAGTGTTTTTTTTTTTCAATCATAAATGGGTGTTGCATTTTGTCAAAAGCTTTCTCTGCATCTACTGAGATGATTATATGGTTTTTGTTCTTCAGTTTGTTAATGTGGTGTGTCACATTGATTTGTGGATATCAAAGAATTCTCGTGTCCTTGAGATGAATCCTACTTGATTGTGGTGTGTGATCCTTTCAATGTATCGTTGGATTCAGTTTGCTACTATTCTGTTGAGTGTTTTGTGTCTCTGTTCATCAGTGATATTAGCATGTAGTTTTTTTGTGTGTGTTGTGTCTTTGGTTGGTGTCAGGGTGATGGTGGCCTCATAGAATGAGCTTGGGAGTATTTCTTCTCTGCAGTTTTTGGGAAGAGTTTCAGAAGGATAGGCATTAACTCTCCTCTAAATGTTTGATAGAATTTGCCTGTGTAGGCCCCTGGTTATGGACTTTTGTTTTGGAAGTTTAAAATCACTGTTTCAGTTTCAGCACTTGTGACTGGTCTGTTCATATTTTCTGTTTCCTCCTGGTTCAGTCTTGGAAGGTTGTGTCTGTCTCAGAATTTGTCCATTTCTTCTAAGTTGTCCCCCCCCCTTTTTTTTTTTTTTGCATATAGTTGTTGTGTGTATGGCTTCCCTGGTGGCTCAGAGGTTTAAGCGTCTGCCTGAAATGCGGGAGACCTGGGTTCGATCCCCGGGTCGGGAAGATCCCCTGGAGAAGGAAATGGCAACCCACTCCAGTATTCTTGCCTGGAGAATCCCATGGACAGAGGAGCCTGGTGGGCTACAGTCCATGGGGTTGCAGAGAGTCGGACACGACTGAGCGACTTCACTTCACTTTGTGTGTATGTGTGTGTGGTCATCTTATGATCCTTTGTGTTTCTGTGGTGTTCATTGTAACTTCTTCATTTCTAATTTTATTGATTTGCACCCTTTGCCACTTTTTTCTGAGAAGTTTGGCTAAAGGTTTATCAATTTTGTTTTATCTTTTCAAAGAACTAGGTTTTAGGTTCATTGATCTTTTCCATTGTTTTCTTCATCTCTATTTCACTGATTTTTGCTGTGGTCTTTATGATTTCTTTTCTTTTACTAACTTTGGGTTTTGTTACTTCTTCTTTCACTAGTTGCTTTAGATGTAAAGTTAGGTGGTTTATTTGAGTTTCTTATTGTGAGGTAAGATTGTGTTTGCTGAGTCCCATAGGTTTGCTATTTTTTTATTTGTCACTTGTCTCTAGTTATTTTTTTTTATTACCTCTTTGATTCTTTCATTGATCCGTTGGTCATTTAGTAACATATCGTACAGTCTCCACATATTTATGTGTTTTACATTTTTCCCCCAGTAATTGATTTCTAATCTCATAGTTCTGTGGTCAGAAAATATGCTTGATGTGATTTCAAGTTTCTTAAATTTACCAAAGCTTGATTTTGGCCTGTGGTGTGATCTGTCCCGGGGAATATTCCATGTGTACTATAGAAGAAGGTGTTTTCTGTTTTCTATAAATATCAACTAAGTCTATTTGGTCTAATGTTTCTTTTAGGGCCCATGTTTCCTTGTTGATTTTTTTCGTCTGGCTGAAAAGTCCCCCACTATTCTGTGTCACTGTTTCTGCTTTTATGACCATTAGCATTTACTTTATATATTAAGGAGCTCCTATTTTGAGTGCTTATATATTTACAACTTAAAAAGGACAAGAAACAAGGAAGGGCACCATGTAATGATCAAGGGATTAATCCAAAAACAATATATAACAATTGTTATATACACATACCCATTATCCTCTAAACTCTTTCCCATCCAGGCTGCCATATAGCATTGAGCACAGTTCCATATGCCATACAGTAGGATTTGATGCTTACCCATTTTAAATATAGCAGGTGTGTTCACATGTATCCCAGACTCCCTACAACCCCTTCTCCCTGCCCTTCACCCCTGGCAACCATAAGTCATTCTTAAGTCTGTGAGTCTATTTTGTTTTCTAAATAAGTTAGCTTGTACCCTTTCTTTTTAAATTCCCCATACAGGGAATATTTTGTGGTATTTCTTCCATCTCTGTCTGATTTTCTTTACTCAATATGAAAATCTCTCTGTCCGTCCATGAGGCTGCAAGTTGCGTTATTTCATTCTTTTTAGTGGCTAAGTAATATCCCCTGAATAGGTGTTGCACTTTTTCTTTCTCCATTCCTGTGTCGATGGACATTTAGGTGGCTTCCAAGTCTTGGGTATTGTAAACAGTGGTGCAGTGGACCCTGAGGTGCAGGTATCCTTTGGAATGCTAGTTTCTTCTAGATGTATGCCTTGGAGTAGGATTGCTGGATCATAGGGTAGTTCTATATACAGTTTTATAAGGAACCTCGGTAGTGTTCTCTGTAATGTGTGTACCCATTTACACTCCCTCCAGCAGTTGTAGGGGGCTCCATTTCCTCCACACTCTCTCCAGCATTTATTGTTTGTAGATTTTTTTTTTACAATGGTCATTCTCACCTATGTGCAGTGGTATCTCATTGTAGTTTTAATTTTCATTTGTTTAATAATTAGTAATGTTGAACATCTTTTCATGTTCTCTTGGCCATTTGTATGTCTTCTTTGAGACGAGTCTGTTTAGGTTTTGGGTCCAATTTTGCATTCTGTTGTTGGCATCTTTTATATATTCTGAACATTAAACCCATAGGAGGCCTATGTTGTTCCAACATTTTTGCCCTCCTCTAGGTTGGTTGTCTTTTCACTCTTGTGAGAATGTCCGGTGATGCATGGAAGTTTCTTATTTTTTGTCTTTTTGAAGGCCATTGTCTGATTTTCATTGTTTTCTGTGCCTTAGGTGTCAAATTGAAGGTTCCAACACCAAATCGAAGGTCAGGGAGATATTCAGCCTTTTTTTCTTCTACAGTTCTATAGCTTAGTTACAGCATTTTAGGCCTTGATGCATTGTGCATTAAATTTTGTGTATGGTATGAGGGGAACTCCACTGTAAAGGTTTTGCACATGAGTTTTGCACTGAGTTTTGCAGGGCCATTTGTTGGATCTGTTCTTGGCCCAGCGACGAGTCTTAGCACTTCTATCAAAAATCAAGTGAAATTAGAAGTGAGGGTTTGTTTCTTGGTTCTTAAGTTTGGTCCATTGTCTGTATGTCTGTGCTACTGCAGTAATACACATCTGGAATACTATTTGGCTCTTCAGTGTCCCTTGGAATTCCATGCGAATATTATGATGTTTTTACCAATTCAGAAAAAAAAATCAGATTGAATAGGAATGAAATCAATCTCTATTTTTACTGAATAGTATTATTATTTGAACATTACTAGGCATTCTAATATATTTAAACATATTGTTTTCCAATTATTTAGGTTTCTTTAAGCAGTGTTTTAGAGTTTTCAGGGTAGAAGCGTTTTACCTCCTTGACTGAATTCTGAAATCCTTTATATCATGTTTAAAATTTTTTTTTGGAGTATAGTTGTTATTCAATGTTGTGTTAGCTTCAGGCATACAGCAAATTGAATCAGTTAAAGTATTCGTATATCCACTGTCTTTTAGATTCTTTTCACATAGGGGTTAATGCAGGGTACTAAATAGAGTTCCCTGTGCTGCATAGTAGGTTGCTACTAGTTATCTCTTTTATATAGAATATGTGTGTATGTTGATCCCAGGCTTCTAATTTATCCCTTCCACCCACCCCTCGCTTTCCCTACTGGTAACCATAGGTTTGTTTTCTATATCTGTGTTATCAATAATTGCATTTATGGCAACATTTTAGATTTTGGGTATAAGTGATATCATGTGGTATTTGTCCTTTTCTGTCTGAATTACATCACTGGCTGTGAGAATCTCTATGTCCATCCATGTTTCTGCAAAGAACATTATTTTGTTCATTTTTAAGGTGAGTGATATTCCATTGTATATATGTACCACTTCTTCTTTACTCATTTGTCTGCCAGTAGGTACCTGTGTGGCCTCCACATCTTTGCTATTGTAAACAGTGCTGCCATGAACCCTGGGGTGCATGTATCTTTTTGAATAATAGTTTTCTCTGGATATATGCCCTGGAATGGGATTGCTGGATCTTACGGTATTAATGGTTCTGTTTATTGTTTTTTAAGGAACCTGTATTTTCTTCTTCATCATGGTTATACCCACGTACATTCCCACCATTTGTGTAGGAGAGTTCCTTTTTCTCATTACCCTCTCCAACATTTATTTATAGATTTTTTTTTAACTTTTGTATGCATTTATTTTTTGCTGTGTTTATTCCTGGACTATCAATTTTTACTTCTTAACTTTCTTCTGGGATATCTTTTTCTTCTGCACAACCTCCTCTTCTGGTTTAGGAACAATGTTTTCCTCCAGTTAGCATCATCTCAGTGTGGCAGGGAGGGCTCACTTGTGGGTCGATCTGACCATGAGTCTCTAAGTCCCGTGCTGCCTCCTGGGGTCTTTGTTCACCTGAATGTACTCAATGACCACAGAATCTATATCTTTGCCCTTAAGTTCAGCACTCTGCATTTCTGAGCATGTGCAGTAAAAATTCCGCACTCTTTTAGGACCACTGTTTGGCCTGTGCACACCTACCAACTCCACGCTGGAATGATGGAATGGCACGCATTGCTTCTTTACTGTGACATCCTTCAGATGGTGGCTTTTCAGATATGCATACACTTAATGGCCTGGGTGGTTTCTCGAGTGTTCTTAAAGTGAGCACGAAGATTTGAACCTCTTGATCTGCATGATTTGTGGGGTTTTCTGGGTCAAGTGTATTGTGCTCCATTTTTAGAGATCACTTCAGACCCTGTTGGTTTTATGATGATGGCCATTGTGACCTGTATGACAAGACATCTCATTGTAGTTCTGATTTGCATTTCTCTAGTAATTGGTGGTATTGAGCATCTTTTCATTTGCTGTTGGCCATTTGTGTGTCGTTGTCTGTTCAGATTTTTGGATCACTTTTAAATGGTGTTGTTGGCATCTTAAACCTGTAGCAGGCCTCTGGTTTGTAAATATTTCTGCTAACCTCTAGTTGTCCTTTCACTCTCATGAGAATGTCCTGTGACACATGGAAGTTCTTAACTTTTTGATGACCAGTGTATCTAATTTTCATTGTTTTCTATGCCTTTGGTGTCACATTTTAGGACCCATAACCCAGGCCATTGTCATGGAGATGTGTGTCTGTTTTCATCTGTAGTTCTTAGCTTAGGCTGAGGGTTTCTTTCTGTGTTCCAAGTAGACTCTATGGTTTGCATGTCTATTTGAATGCAGTAACATGCTTTTGCAAGGTAAATTTGGCTCTTGAGCATCCCTTGGAATTCCAAATAAATTTTAGGAATTTTTCTTCCACTTCAGGGGGAAAAAAAACTCTGAATAGGAATGAAATGAATCTGTATATTGGGTTGACTAGTATTGTTATTTGAGCAAGAGTAAGCATTCTAATATTTAAGCATGGGTTGCTTTCCAATTATTTAGGTCCTCCTTAAGCAATGTTTTCGAGTTTTCAGGGTAGAAGCTTTTCATTTCCTTGATTGAATTCTGAAATGTTATATTATGTTTAAATTTTTATTAGAGTTTAGTTGGTATACAGTGTTGTATCAGTTTCTGGCATTCAGCAAAGTGAATTAGTTAGATCTATACCTGTATGCACTCGGTTTTAGATTCTTTTCACATAGGAATTAATGCAGAGTACTGAATAGAGTTCCCTGTGCTATATAGTAGGGCCTTATTGGTTATTTGTTATATAGACATAGTAAAGATATATAGATATAATAGTGTGTATATGTTGATCCCAGTCTCCTAATTTATGCCTCCCAGCCACCCCTCAGTTTCCCCTCTGGTAACTATAGGTTTATTTTCTATATCTATTTTGTAAATAAGTTCATTTATACCAACCTTTTAGATTTTGCATATGAGTGATGTCACATGATATTTATCAATTTTTGTGTGACATATCACTGACTATGAGAATCTCCTGGTCCATCCATGTTGCTGTAAATTGTAGTATTTCATTCATTTTTATGACTTATACTCCATTGTATATGTGTACCGCTTCTGCTTTACCCATTTGTCTGTCACTAGATACTTAAGTTACTTCCATATCTTGGCTATTGTAAACAGTGTTGCAGTGAACCTTGGCATCCATGTATCTTTTTGAATAATGGTTTTCTCTGGATATATGTCTTTGAGTGGGATTGCTGGCTCATATGGTAGTTCTGTATATAGATTTTTAAGAAACCTGAATGTTCTTCTCCATCATGGTTGTATCCATTTACATTCCCACCACTAGTGTAGGAGAGTTCCCTTTACTCCTCACCCTCTCCAGCATTTATTGTTTGTAGATTTTTGATGATGGTAGTTCTTTTTTCTTTTACCTTTGAATTTTGTATTGGACTGTAGCTGAATAGCAATGTGATAGTTTCAGGTGGCTAGCAGAGGGACTCAGCCATACATATAAATGTATGCATTCTCCCCAAACTCCCCTCCCATCCAGGCTGCAATGTAACACTGAGCAGAGTTCCATGTGCTACGTTATAGGTCCTTGTTGGTTATCCATTTAAACTATAGCAGTGTGTAACTTGTCTATCCCAAACTAATTATACCCTCTACTTCCCGCCTGGGAGTTACAGGTTCATTCTCTTAAGTCTGTGATTCTGTTTCTGTTTTGTAAATGAATTCATTTGTATCATTTCTTTCTAGATTCCACATACAACAGATGTTGTGTGATATTTCTCCTGTGTGTTACTTACTGTATGACAGCCTCTAGTTCCATGTTGCTGCAAATGGCATTGTTTCATTCTTATTAATGGCTGAGTAGTATTTAATTGTACGTGTACTGCATCTTCTTTATCCTTTCCTCTGTCAGTGAGGAAATGGCATTGTTTCATTCTTTTTAATGGCTGAGTAGTATTTAATTGTACGTGTACTGCATCTTCTTTATCCTTTCCTCTGTCAGTGAACATTTAGTTAGCTTCCACAGTGCTGCAGTGAACGCTACGGTGCATCTGTCTTTTAGAATACTGATTTTTCCCGATAAATGCCCTGGAGTGGGACTGCTGGATCATATCGTACATAGTTCTATACATAGCTTTTTAAGGAACCTCTATATTCGTCTTCATCATGGTTTTACCCATTTACATTCCCACTTGTAGTGTAGGAAAGATCTCTTTTCTCTGCATCCTCTCCAGCATTTATTGTTTGTAGATTTTTTGATGATGGCCATTCTGACCCGTGTGAGGTTGTATCTCACTATAGTTTTGATTTCCATCAGTCGGTTATATTCTGCATCTTTTATGTGCTCTGGGCCACTTGTATTTCTTTTCTAGAGAAATGTTTTTTTAGTTTTTTGCTAATTTTTAAATTGTGTTGTCAACATCTTTTACCTATTTTAGATATTAATCCCATAATCAGTCTGTGGGTTTTCAAACATTTTTTGCCATTCTATTGCTTGTCTTTCACTCTTTTGAGAATGTCCTGTGATGCATGAAGATTTATTTTTTTGAAAGCCAATGTATCTATTTTTCATTGTTTTCTATGCTTTTGGTATCATATTTAGTGAACTCTGAACAAAGCCAGGGTCATGGAGATGTTCACGTATGTTTTTTCTACATAACTGTAGGTTCAGTTCAGTTCCGTTGCTCAGTTGTGTCCGACTCTGCGACTCCATGAATCGCAGCATGCCAGGCCTCCCTGTCCATCACCAACTCCCGGAGTTTACCCAAGCCCATGTTCACTGAGTTGGTGATGCCATCCAGCCATCTCATCCTCTGTTGTCCCCTTCTCCTCCTGCCCTCAATCTTTCCCAGAATCAGGGTCTTTTCAAATGAGTCAGCTGTTCGCATCAGGTGGCCAGAGTATTGGAGTTTCAGCTTCAACATCAGTCCTTCAACGAACACCCAGGACTGATCCTCTTTAAGATGGACTGGTTGGATCTCCTTGCAGTCCAAGGGACTCTCAAGAGTCTTCTCCAACACCACAGTTCAAAAGCATCAATTCTTCGGCGCTCAGCTTTCTTTATAGTCCAACTCTCACATCCATACATGACCACTGGAAAAACCATAGGCTTGACTAGACGGACCTTTATTGACAAAGTAATGTCTCTGCTTTTTAATATGCTGTCTATTTAATATGTCTATTTGGTCATAACTTTTCTCCCAGGGAGTAAGCGTCTTTTAATTTCATGGCTGCAGTCGCCATCTGCAGTGATTTTGGAGCCCCCAAAAATAAAGTCTGACACTGTTTCCACTGTTTCCCCATCTATTTCTCATGAAGTGATGGGTCCAGATGCCATGATCTTAGTTTTCTGAATGTTGAGCTTTAAGCCAGTGTGTTCACTCTCCTCTTTCACTTTCATCAAGAGGCTCTTTAGTTCCTCTTCACTTTCTGCCGTTAGGGTCATGTCATCTGTATATCTGAGGTTATTGGTACAGCTCCTGGCAATCTTGATTCCAGCTTGTGCTTCATGCAGCCTGGTATTTCACATGATGTACTCTGCATATAAGTTAACCAGAGTGATGATGTTCAGTCTTGTTGTACTCCCTTGCCAATTTTGAACCAGTCTGTTGTTCCATGTTTGGTTCTAACTGTTGCTTCTTCACCCGCACACAGGCTTCTCAGGAGGCAGGTAAGTTGGTCTGGTATTCCCATCTCTCTAAGTGTTTTCCATGATAGGTTTGTCTTCTATATCTGTGACTCTAATTCTGTTTGTAAGTAAGTTTGTTTGTACCAACTTCTTAGATTTTGCCTATAAAGTGATACCATATGGTACTTGTCATTTCTGTTTGACTTAATCACTGACTATAAGAATCTCTGGGTTTATTCATGTTGCTGCAAGTGATATTATTTTGCTCATTTTTACTGCTGGGTAATACTCCATTGTATATATGTACCACTTCTTCTTTACCATTTGTCTGTTGATAGATAAGTTGCTTCCATGTCTTGGCTGTTGTAAACCTGCAATGAACCCTGGGGTGCATGTATCTTTTGAATAATGGTTTTCTCTGGAATATGCCCTGGAGTGTTATTGCTGGATCATGTGGTATTTATAACATTTATAATCCTGTATATAGTTTTTTAAGAAACCTCTGTGTTCTTCTTCGTCATGGTTGTACTCATGTGTATTCCTGCCAACAGTGCAGGAGCATTCTCTCTTCTCTGCACCTTTCTAGCCTTTATATCTTGTAGACGTTTTGACGATGGCCATTCTGACCTTGTTGTTCAGTTGCTCAGTTGTGTCCAACCCTTTGCGACCCATTGGACTGCAGCATACCAGGTTTCCCTGTACTTCACTGTCTGCTGGAGTTTGCTCAGACTCATGTCCATTGAGTCAATGATGCCATCCAACCATCTCATCTTCTGATGCCCCCTTCTCTTCGTGCCCTCAGTCTTTCCCAGCATCAGGGCCTTTTTCAGTGAGTCAGCTGTTCACATCAGGTGGCCAAAGTACTTGAGCTTCAGCATCAGTCCTTCCAGGAAATAATGAAGGTTGATTTCCTTTAGGGTTGACTCATTTGATCTCCTTGCTGTCCAAGGGACTTTCAAGAGTCTTCTCCAGCACCATAGTTCGAATGCATCAATTCTTTGGCTCTCAGCTTTCTTTATGGTCTAAATCTCATATCCGTACATGACTACGGGAAAAACCATAGATTTGACCGGATGTACCTTTGTTGGTAAAGTGACATCTGTGCTTTTTAATACAGTGTCTAGGTGTTCTTGCCTGGAGAATCCCAGGGATGGGGGAGCCTGTTGGGCTGCCGTCTATGGGGTCGCACAGAGTCGACACGACTGAAGCGACTTAGCAGCAGCAGTAGGTATCATAGCTTTTCTTCCAAGGAGCAGGCATCTTTTAATTCATGGCTGCAGCCAGCATCCACAGTGACTTTGGAGCCCACACAAATAAAATCTGTCATTGTTTCCATTCTCCGCCCATCTATTTGCCACGAAGTGATGGGACTGGATGCCATGTTCTTCGTTTCTTTTGGTCTTGAGTTTTAAACCAGTTTTTCACATTCCTTTCTGACCTTCATCAAGAGGCTCTTTATTTAGTTCCTCCTTGCTTTCTGCCGTTAGGGTGGTGTCATCTGCATATCTGAGGTTATTGATATTTCTCCTGGCAATGTTGATTCCAACTTGTGCTTCATCCAGCCCGGCATTTCACATGATGTACTCTGCATATAAGTTAAATAGGGTGACAATATACAGCCTTAATGTACTCCTTTCTCAATTTTGAACTAGTCTGTTGTTCCATGTCCAGTTCTCACTGTTGCTTTGTGACCTGCATACAGGTTTCTAAGGAGGCACGTAAGGTGGTCTGGCATTTCTGTCTCTTTTAGAATTTTCCACAGTTTGTTGTGACCCACACAGTCAAAGGGTTTACTGTAGTCAATGAAGCAGAAGTAGATGTTTTTCTGAAATTCCCTTTCTTTTTCTATAATGGATATTGGAAATTTGATCTCTGGTTTCTCTGCCTTTTCTAAATCCAGCTTGTACATCTGGAATTTCTTGGTTCACTTACTGTTGAAGCCTAGCTTGAAGGATTTTGAGCATTACCTTTTAGCATGTGAAATGAGTATAATTGTGTGGTAGTTTGAACATACTTTGGCATTGCCCTTCTTTGAGATTGGAATGAAAACTGACCTTTTCCAGTCCTGTGACCTCTGCTGAATTTCCCAAATTTGTTGGCATATTGAGTGCAGCACTTTAACAGCATCATCTTTTAGGATTTTAAATAGTTCGCCTGGAATTCCATCACCTCCACTAGCTTTCTTTGTAGTAATGCTTCCTAAGACCCTTCCTAAAAGAGTCTGTTGTAAATAGCATATGTATCAGCTCAGTTCAGTTCAGTCGCTCAGTCGTGTCTGACTCTTTGCAACCCCATGAATCGCAGCACTCCAGGCCTCCCTGTCCATCACCAACTCCCGGAGTTCACTCAGACTCACGTCCATCGAGTCAGTGATGCCATCCAGCCATCTCATTCTCGGTCGTCCCCTTCTCCTCCTGCCCCCAATCCCTTCCAGCATCAAAGTCTTTTCCAATGAGTGAACTCTTTGCATGAGGTGGCTAAAGTACTGGAGTTTCAGCTTCAGCATCATTCCTTCCAAAGAAATCCCAGGGCTGATCTC
>SJYQ01094261.1:0-12233 GCA_006410935.1 Redunca redunca | reverse complement strand
TCTGGTATTCCCATCTCTTTCAGAATTTTCCACAGTTTATTGTTATCCACACAGTCAAAGGCTTTGGCATAGTCAATAAAGCAGAAGTAGATGTTTTTCTGGAACTCTCTTGCTTTTTCCATGATCCAGCGAATGTTGGCAATTTGATCTCTAGTTCCTCTGCCTTTTCTAAAACCAGCTTGAACATCAGGAAGTTCACGGTTCACGTATTGATGAAGCCTGGCTTGGAGAATTTTGAGCATTACTTTACTAGCATGTGAGATGAGTGTAGTTGTGCAGTAGTTTGAGCATTCTTTGGCATTGCCTTTCTTGGAATTGGAATGAAAACTGACCTTTTCCAGTCCTGTGGCCACTGCTGAGTTTTCCAAATTTGCTGGCATATTGAGTGCAGCACTTTCACAGCATCATCTTTCAGGATTTGAAATAACTCAACTGGAATTCCATCACCTCCACTGGCTTTGTTCGTAGTGATGCTTTCTAAGGCCCACTTGACTTCACATTCCAGGATGTCTGGCTCTAGGTGAGTGATCACACCATCATGATTATCCGGGTCATGAAGATCTCTTTTGTACAGTTCTTCTGTGTATTCTTGCCACCTCTTCTTAATATCTTCTGCTTCTGTTAGGTATGTATATGTATATATGGGTCTTATTTTTGTATCCATTCAGCCAATTTATGTCTTTTGGTTTGAGCATTTAATCCTTTTACATTTAAGGTAATTATCAATATGTATGCTTTTAATGCCATTTTGTTAGTTGTTAGTTAGATTTATTTCTAAAGATTTTTTTTCTTCCTTTCTTCTTTTGTTCTTTTCTCTTACGATTTAATGTCTATCATTACTGTTGTATTTGGATTACTTTTCCTTTTTTGAGTCTGTATCTTTTGTAGATTTTTTTTGTGTGTGTGATTTCCCTGAGGTTTTGATATAGTAGTCTACATATGCACAAGATTGTTTTAAGTTGCTGGTCTCTTAATTTCCAATATTCTTCATTTGTACTCTCCTCTTTTCTAGATTTATGGTTTGATATCAGATTTGTATATGATTTCCTACCTTTACTTTGCCTTTACCATGAGCTTTCCCATTTTGTAATTTTCCTGATTCTCGTTGTCCGCCCTTTATTTTCTACCTAAAGAAGTTCCTTTAAGATTTGTTGTAAGGCTGGTTTGGTGGTACTGAATTCTGTTAGCTTATGCTTGTCTGTAAAGCTTTTGATTTCTTCATTGAATTTGAACAAAAGCTTTGCTGGATAGAGTATTCTTGGCTCTAGATGTCTCCCTTTTATCACTTTAAATATATTGTGCCATCCCTTCTGGCCTCCAGAGTTTCTGCTGAAAAATCAGCTGATAACTCGGGGGGAGTTCCCTTGTATGTTATCTGTTGCCTTTTGTTTTTAATATTTTTTTGTCTTTAACTTTTGTCTGTTTTACTAATATGTATTGGGGCATTTATGGTCCTCCTTGGGTTTATGTTGTATGGGATTCTTTCTGGACTTGGGTGATTATTTTCTCATGTTAGGAGACTCCTTAGCTGTAATCTATTCATATATTCTCAGTAACTTTCTCTTTCCTCCTTCGCGACCCTATAAAGCGAATGTTGGTGTATTTAATATTATCCCAGAGATTTCTGAGACTGTCCTCATTTCTTATTTTTTTTTTTTAATTCTGTTCCATGGCTGTGATTTCTATCATTCTGTCTTTCTGCTCACTTCTTCTGACTCAGTTATTCTGCTATTGATTTCTTCTAGTATATTTTTCATTCCAGTTATTGTATTGTTTTCATCTCTGTTTGTTCTTTAAATCTTCTAGCTCTTTGTTAAACATCTTTTGTATTTTAATGATCTGTGCCTCCATTCTTTCTCCGAGATTTTGAATCATGCTTACTATCGTTACTCTAAATTCTTATTCCCTGGTGGCTCAGAGTAAAGTATCTGCCTATAATGAGGGAGACTTGGGTTTGATTCCAGGGTTGGGAAGATCCCCTGGAGAAGGAAATGGCAACCCACTCCAGTATTCTTGCCTGGAGAATTCCATGGACAGAGGAGCCTGACAGGCTACAGTCCATGGGGTCGCAAAGAGTCAGACAAGGTTGAGCAGCTCACACTTTAGCATCTTTAAATTCTTCTTCAGGTTGGTTGCCTATCTCCACTTCATTAGTTGTTCTTGTGGGGTTTTATCCTGTTCTTTGCCTGGAATGAGTTTATTTTCATGTCTTAAGGGTTGAGGCTGAAGGCTGAGGGCTGTCTGGTTCCTACTTGCCCTCCTCTTGGTGACTTTCCCTCGTTCCTCACATGCTACCCTTCAGGACTGGGCAGGAGGGAAGAGCCCATGAGTGGTCATCTGTAGTGAGTATTCACTTGAGCTGCTACCTGCTTGGGCCACAGTGAGGACAGCCTCTCTTAAATTCTAGGCAAACTCTTCTAGTCTGCAGCTCTGGGAGGAAAGTCAACAGCTTAGCGCCAAAGCCAAATATGAGCAACATTGGGTTGTTTGTCAGTATTTTTATGTTCTTAACCCTTAATGGGGCTTCCCAGCTGGCACTAGTGGTATAGAATCTGCCTGCCAGTGCAGGAGACACAAGAGAGGCAGGTTCCACCCCTTGGAGTAGGAAATGGCAACCTGCTCTAGTATTCTTGCCTGGAAAATTCCATGGAGAAAGGAGCCTGGCAGGCTGCAGTCCATTGGGTTGCAAAGAGTCAGAGATGGCTGAGCCACACACACACAACCCTTAGCATATCAGAGGTAGTTGTGGTGATATACACAAGACAGCTTAAACATCCTGTATATATACAAGAAACATCTATAAGTTAATAAGTAAAAGACAACGCAACAGAAAAACAGGAATAAAATCACAGCAAGCCAGTCAGAGCTAGAGGAAGCCATTGGGATCATTGTATCTGAACTGCATATTGCACAGACAGACCTTGAGGGCCCAAATATGGGGGAACTTGGCCGAAGTCATCCACTGACTCAAGGCCACATGGTTCCAGGACCTGGACTGGGGGTCTCTCTGTGCTGCCCTGTAGCTCACAGAACTGCTCTGAGCAACTTTTGGGTGGGCAGTGGCCTTCCACGCCCGTCCCTGGGCCTTGAGGCAGGTGGGCTGGGCTGAGCTGCCTGTGCTTGGGCTATAGGTACTGATGCTGAGGATGCGGGGGATGACCTGCTACTGTCATACGTGAAGGAGTTCTGGTGGTTCCCTCACATGTGGAGCCACATGCAGCCCCACCTTTTCCACAACCAGTCTGTACTGGCTGAGCAGATGGCCCTGAACAAGAAGTTCGCTGTCGTGAGTAAGATTCCCTACAGGGCAGAGCTGGGTGGGCTCGGGGCTGGATTGGAGGTCAGAACTGCTGGCCTCCCACTGCTTTTGCAGTTCCATGTGACAGCTTTTTATTAACATCTTTATAGCCACTGTCTCATTGAAGACTCATTGATACCCAATAGCCCGGTATCTCGATAGCATCATTTTAGATAAGAAACGGAAGCTCGGAGAGGCCACCCCAGCTTATAAGAGGTCTAACCAGAACTTAAACCCAGGACTGTTGGCTTCCAGAGCCAAGCTCTTGTCTTGAGGCTAGACTAGGAGCCCTGGACAGCTGGAGGAGGTGCCCAGCAAGGAGAGAATAAGGCCTGGTGCTGGTGCCCCCTGAGCTACCAGCCAGTCATAGAGACCACGAAGGCAGAAGGGTGCCCATCCTTGCTCCTCGCTCCTGGAGCAGGAGGAAGTGAGTGCTGGGCTGAGAGCTGAAGTCCCGGCTCGGCCGGTGCTTTCCTCCGAGACTCTGGGCCCTGAGGCTCAGCTTCCCCATGTGCACCTCGAGGTCTCGGACCTGCCGCCCTGCCGTCCTAGTCTCTGATTTCTCTCCCCTGCCCTACAAAGGGGAGGTAAGGCCCAGAGGAGCAGGAGCCCTGTGCTTACCCTGCCCTGGCTCTCCTCTCCCTAGGAGCATGGCATTCCCACAGACATGGGGTACGCGGTGGCACCCCACCACTCGGGCGTGTACCCTGTGCACGTGCAGCTCTACGAGGCTTGGAAGCAGGTGTGGAACATCCGCGTGACCAGCACGGAGGAGTACCCCCACCTGAAGCCAGCCCGCTACCGTCGTGGTTTCATCCACAACGGCATCATGGTGAGTGCGGCCCGGAGCCTGAGAGGCAGGACTCTGGGGACCTGGTTAGGGGTTTCTGCTGTCCCCTCTGTCACCTGAGGCTCTCTATTCCAGGGAGGGAGGAGGCCAGCCTCCTCTTTAGTGAGCGACTCTTATGCTTTTGTGACAGGGTCAGGTGGCTGAACATTTTTTAAGAGGCCTCTGGTGAGGCCCTGGGACAGGCCTCTGTCTCATCCATTTGTTGGCTTATGTGAAATGTGTCTGTCCCTTTTTCACACACTGGGAATGCTGAAATGCACAAGGTCAACAGAAGTCCCCGCCTTTGTAGACCTGACATTCTAGTGACAGGAGACAGTGCATTCGTAACTGTGTAAAGTATATAATGGTCAGATGGTGTAAGTGCTGTGGAGAAGAAGCAAGCAGGGGGATGGAGAAAGGGTGTGCTGAGAAGAGGAGAGGGCTTCCCAGGTGGTGCTAGTGGTAAAGAACCTACCTGCCAGTGCAGGGAGACATAAGAGGCTTTGATCCCTGGGTCGGGAAGATCCCTGGAGGAGGGCCTGGCAAGCCAGTCTGGTGTTCTTGTCTGGATAATCCCATGGACAGAGGAGCCTGGAGGGCTGTGGTCCATAGGAATTGCAGAGTCGGTCATGACTGAAACGACTTAGCATGCATGCGGGAAAAGAAGAAACGTAAACAAGATGGTTAGGGAGAGCCTTTTGGGGATGGAGCCATGCTGCTACATGAGGAAGAGCACGCATGGCAGAGAAAAGAAGCACAAAGGCCGTGAGACAGGCTTGTGCAGGTGGTTTTGAGGGCCAACTAACAGGCGACTGTGGCTGGAAGACAAGTTGGGAGGTGGCAGGAGATGAGGTCAGAAGGGTGATTGGTGGACCGGGTCATGTAGGGCAGCTGACACTCCTGGATGGGCTTGAGCTTTAGTCTGTGGTGGGAGGGTTTTGAGTGGAGTGCTCTGATGACATGACTCATAAATTAAAAGGATTTCCATCATTCTGGCTGCTAGGGGATAAAGTGGGGAGCAGGTGGAGGCTGCTGCAGTCTTCCGGTTGAGGTGCAGTGGCTTGGCCCAGGGTGCAGTGCTGGAACGTGTTCGGATTCTGGACTTATTTAGTAGTTAGAGCATACAGGAACTGCTGATGAGTTGGACATAGCATATAAGAGAGAGAAAGATTACTCCCAGTTTTTGACCTCAGCCGCTGGAGTGGCTGGATAGTTCTCCTCAGTCCAGATGGGCAGCTATGGGAAGGCCAGAGTCACACCTCCATCCGTCCATCCACTGACCTCCTCCTTTCAGGCATTCCTCCTGACCCTGGGGATGAAGGTGGTGACAGAGAGGGTGGATCACATAAGAAACAGCTAAATCAGTGCACAACCGAGAGTGCCATGAGGCAAGTGTTAAGCCAGGAGAGGAGTCACAGAGCGTGCCTGGGGGTGCTGCTCTAGAGAGGGAAGGGGCCCTTGCTGGGCACACAGGCCAGGTTGCCAGAAAGATTCTCCCTTGCCAGTCCCTATTACCTTGGAGTCTGCTCACTTTGTACAGAGAAATGTGAAAAGCATTTGTGTGTGTAAACTGGCAAGGCCAGTTGGGCTCACTTGGGGGACTGTCACAGGCTGCAGACGTTCTTTGGTGGGGAAGACCCCCAAGGGTGGGGTCTGGGTGGTCACATAGGAGGCTGCCTCTCTGGCAGGACTCTGCCTGCCACCATCCGGACCTGGAGAAGCCATAGCTCCTCTCCTGCCCCATCCCCAGGTCCTCCCGCGGCAGACCTGCGGCCTCTTCACACACACCATCTTCTACAACGAGTACCCGGGTGGCTCCAGTGAGCTGGACAAGATCATCAATGGGGGCGAGCTCTTCCTGACCGTGCTCCTGAACCCTGTGAGTGCTCGCCAGCCCTTGGCTGGCGGTGAGGAGGGGCTGCCGGACCGCCATCCCTGGGGGGGGGTGCGGTGCGAGCAGGTGTGCAGCTGGGAGTTAGAAAACCCGCATTCCAGCCCTGGCCCTGTCCCCACTTGCTGTGTGACCTTGGCAGAGAATCTGAGCAGCCTTTGTTTCCTCTTATCATCTTGCACTTCTGTACAATAGTGTTGGCATTTTTCTCCATGTTCTTTTTCCAATCCTTGTGTGTGTATAAATATATAAATATTGCATATTAACATATATAATAAACTGAATATGTTAAACTATATATCACTATCTATCTGTAAACATTTATATATATGTACTGATATATATAGTTTAAAAGGCACTCGCTATAGATGTAGAGTGCATTTTAAACTTTTCACCTGTTTTCCTGGGCCTCTCTTTGTTTATCTGTAAAATGGAAATAATCATCCGTGCTTTGATAATGTTAGATAGATATCAAGTGGTGGTGTTATCAGCTTTGTGGGAAACCGTGTATTCCTTATGGTTCATGTACCCCTCACCTTCCTGCCAAAAATGTACAAAAGAGCACCCACGTGTCTGCACAGGAGGTCAGCTTCCCTTTCGGGGCTGCTGTGTTTGGTGTCAGACTGGATTCACCTGGTACACCTAGTCCAAGGTCACGTGGCAAGTTTACTGATGGCCCCGGTGAACCGTGGACTGGTCATCGAGTGGCACCATAAGCTTAAGCAAGGCCAGTGGGTCAGAAGTGGGGGTGAAGGTAGTGAAGGAGGCTCAGAGGCTGACAGCCCCTGCCTCCCATCTTCCTCCCTGGAGCAGATCAGCATCTTCATGACACACCTGTCCAACTACGGGAATGACCGCCTGGGCCTGTACACCTTCAAGCACCTGGTGCGCTTCCTGCACTCCTGGACCAACCTCCGGCTGCAGACGCTGCCCCCGGTGCAGCTGGCCCAGAAGTACTTCCAGATCTTCTCCGAGGAGAAGGACCCGCTCTGGCAGGTGAGTGGGGTGGGTGGTCTGGATACCTCGCTGCAGGGAGGGAAGGCCGAGCACCCACAGGCCTGCGCTCTAGGCACAGGCTCAGGGACTCGGTCCTCAGGCCCACATACTCTCTCGAGTGTAACCTCAGGTGTACACTCGCTCACCAGTGGCGGCGCTGTCACTTGTTCTTGTGCACATGAGACCTCCCATGCAGAACCTATGTGAATGCACACTCACACAGCCTGTGAAAAACAGCATCATAGAACTGCAGGTGAACATGGTATAAATGAGTGTGGGAAGCAGCTGCCGGCCTGCCTGGACTCAGTCTGTTACGTCCCTTCTCACTCCAGTAGGCTCTGAGCCCGGGAGAGGGGGCCAGTCAGAGAGCTTAAGGGACAGTCCTTCGGGAAGTCTGCCCCAGTGTTCAGTTGCTCATTCCTGTCCAACTCTTTGCAACCCCATGGACTGTGGCACGCCAAGCTTCCCTGTCCTTCGCTGTCTCCTGGAGTTTGCTCAAACTCCTGTCCATTGAGTCAATGGATGATGCCTTCCAACCATGTCATCCTCTCTCGCCCCCTTCTCCTCCTGCCCTCAATCTTTCCCAGCATTAGGGTCTTTTCTGATGAATCTGCTCTTCACATCACATGGCCAAAGTATTTGAACTTCAGCTTCAGTCATTCCAATGAGTATTCAGGACTGGTTTCCTTTAGGATTGACTGGTTTGATCTCCTTGCAGTCCAAGGGACTCTCAAGAGTCTTTTCCAACACCACAGTTTGAAAGCACCAATTCTTTGGCCCTCAGCCTTCTTTATGATCCAGCTGTCACATTCGTTCATGAGTACTGGAAAAACCATAGCTTTGACTGTATGGACCTTTGTTGGCAAAGTGATGTCTCTGTCTTTTAACACACCATTAGGTTTGTCATGACTTTCTCCCATGGAGCAAGTGTCTTAATTTCATGGCTGCAGTCACCATCCACAGTGATTTTAGAGCCCAAGAAAATAAAGTCTGTTACTGTTTCCATTTTTTCTCCTATCTATTTGCCACAAAGTGATGGGACTGGATGCCTTGATCATAATTTTTTGAATGTTGAGTTTTAAGTCACCTTTTTCACTCTCCTCTTTTACCTTCATCAAGAGGCTTTTTAGTGCCTCTTTCCTTTCTGCTGTTAGGGTGGTGTCATCTGCATATCCCAGCAATCTTGATTCCAGCTTATGTTTCATCCAGCCCGGCATTTTGCGTGATATACTCTACATGTAAGTTAAATAAGCAGGGTGACAATATACAGCCTTGACGTACTCCTTTCCCAATTTTGAACCAGTCCATTGTTTCATGTCCAGTTCTAACTGTTGCTTCTTGACCTGCATACAGGTTTCCCAGGAGGCGGGTTAGGTGGTCTGGTATTCCCACCTATTTAAGAATTTTCCACAGTTTGTTGTGTTCCACACAGTCAGAGGCTTAGTGTAGTTAATAAAGCAGAAGTAGATGCTTTTCTGTTTTTTTCCTTTTCTTTTTCTATGATCAACAACTTTTCTAAATCCAGCTTGTACATCTGGAAGTTCTTGATTCATATACTGTTGAAGCCTAGCTTGAGGGATTTTGAGCATTGCATTGCTAGCACGTGAATTGAATGCAATTGTGTGGGTGTTTGAACATTGTTTGGCATTGTGCTTCTTTGAGATTGGAATGGAAACCAACCTTTTCCAGTCCTGTGGCCCCTGCCGAGTTTTCCAAATTTGCTGGCATTTTGAGTGCAGGATTTTAACAGCATCATCTTTTAGGATTTGAAATAGCTCAGCTGGAATTCCAAGACCTCCACTAGCTTTGTTTATAGTAATGCTTCCTGAGGCCCACTTGACTTCACACTCCAAGATGTCTGGCTCTACATGGGTGATCACACCATTGTGGTTATCGGGTCATTAAGATCTTATTTGTACAGTTCTGTGTATTCTTGCCACCTCTTTTTAATATCTGTTACTTCTATTAGGTCCATACCATTTCTGTCCTTTATTGTGTCCATGTTTGCATGAAATGTTCCCTTGATATCTCTAATTTTCTTGAAGAGATCTCTAGTCTTTCCCATTCTCTTGCTTTCATCTATTTCTTTGCATTGTTCACTTAAGGCTTTGTTATCTCTCCTTGCTATTCTTTGATACTCTGCATTCAGGTGGGTGTATCTTTGCTTTTCTCCTTTGCCTTTCCCTTCTCTTCTTTTCTCAGCTATTTATAAGGCATCCTCAGACAACCATTTTGCCTTTTTGCATTTCTCTTTCTTGAGGATGGTTTTGATCACTCTCTCCTATACAATGTTACAAACCTCTATTCGTCATTCTTCAGGCACTCTGTCAGATCTAATCCCTTAAATCTATTTGTCACTTCCACTGTATAATCATAAGGGATTTGATTTAGGTTATATCTGAATGGCCTAGTGGTTTTCCCTACTTCTTCAACTTAAATCTGAATTTGGCAATAAGGAGTTCATGATCTGAGCCACAGTCAGCTCCTGGTCTTGTTTTTGCTGCCTGTATAGAGCGTCTCCATCTTTGGCTGCAAAGAATATAATCAATGATTTTGATATTGACTTTTTGGTGATGTCCATGTGTAGAGTCATCTCTTGTGTTGTTGGCAGAGCTTGCTGGCTATGACCAGTGTGTTCTCTTGGCAAAACTCTGTTAGCCTTTGCCCTGCTTCATTTTGTACTCCAAGGCCAAACTTGCCTGTTACTTAAGGTGTCTCTTGACTTCCTACTTTTGCATTACACTTCCTAGTGATGAAAAGGACATCTTTTTCTGGTGTTAGTTCTAAAAGATCTTGTAGGTCTTCATAGAACTGTTCAGGTTCATCTTCAACATTAGTGGTTGGGGCATAGGCTTGGATTACTGTGATGCTGAGTGGTTTGCCTTGGAAACGAACCGAGACCTTTCTGTTGTTTTTGAGACTGCACCTAAGTACTGCATTTTAGACTCTTTCTTTGACTATGAGGGCTACTCCATTTCTTCTAAGGGATTCTTGCCCACAGTAGTAGATATAACAGTCATCTGAATTAAATTCACCCATTCCCATCACTTTAGTTCACTGACTAAGATGCTGATGTTCACTCTTGCCATCTCCTGCTTGACCATGTGCAATTTACCTTGATTCATGGACCTGATGTTCCAGGTTCCTGTGCAATATTGTTCTTTACTGCATCAGACTTTAATTTTACCACCAGACACTTCTGCAACTGAGCATCATTTCCACTTTGGCTGTCTGCCCCAGTGGGGACTGTCAAAAACTAGGAGCAGAAGCTTAAATTAATTGATGGTCTCACAGATCAGACCAGGTGTCCACAACCTAGCTTTTAAGTCACTATGGCCTGGCTTGTGGTCTGTTTTTGTAAATAAAGTTTTATTGGAACATGGCCATGCTCATTCTTGTACATACTGTCTGTGACTACTTTCAAGCTCCAATAGCAGAGACCAGATAGTACCCAAGCCTAAAATATTTAATAAGCATTTCAAAAGATTTACGATACTTCATAGAGAAAGTTTTCTGACCTCTTGCTGAACTTTTAAATTCAACAGTAGGAGGCCGTGAGCTCCTGTTATGCGCCAAGTGCTGGGGTGAGCATTTTTTAAGGCTTTGTCTGGGAGCAGGAGACTGGCCAGAAATCGTTGCTGCCTACCAGTAGCTCAGTGTCCTGAGGTGGGGTGTGACAAGGACGCGTGTAGTTACACTTGTCACTCAGGGCTGTAAGAGCCACCCGTCCATGTGCAGTGGGAGTCTGGAACCCACTCAGAGGCCATTCTTCCGCCCTGCCCTGACATCTCTTCCACTGTCATTTTAGGATCCCTGCGAAGACAAGCGCCATAAGGATATCTGGTCCAAGGAGAAGACGTGTGACCGCTTCCCAAAGCTCCTCATCATTGGCCCCCAGAAAACAGGCAGGTCTCTCCACTCTTCACCAGCTCCCCTTACTGTCTTGACAGCTTCCCTTGCTGTCCCAGCCACAGAATTCTGGAGACCGTCGTGCCCTGGTCCCACTCTCCAGTAATCTACACGCTCTTTCCCAGGAAGTGGGACCGAAACTGGGGTGACCATGAGTTGCCCATCAGTGTGGAGGTGGGAAGGGTAGAGGTTGGGCATTGAATTCTCCTGTTGTGAACCACAGCCTCAGGGAGCTCTCTTGGTGTCCTCTTGGGAGTTTCTGAGTCCAAGCAGAGAAGCCCAGATCAGATGCTTTGCACGACTGAGCAGTGCTGGGCAAAAGTGGGTCAGGGCAAAGAGACTGTGACACGTTGGGACTGTCTGCAGTGGTGACACGCACACTGCATGGTATGGATGGCTGTTCCCACGTTACAGACAAAACACTCCAGGCTCACAGAACTTGTCACTTTCTCTAACACATTTAGTTAGGAGATGGCATATCCAGGTCTGGAACTCTGGTCTCTGTGCCCCCAGAATATATACTCTGAACCACCGAACTCTGTAGTCTCTTCTCTTCTGAAACCTCTCATTAAAGCATGTTAACTGCAGATCCGTGTAGGAGAGGAATGGACTCTCTAAACGGAGAGGGTCAGCCCTGTACTGTTGAATGGGGAGGGAGTGTGAGTGAAGGAAGGGCACTCAAAGGGGAGCCATCTGGGCCAGATTTCTTAGCCCTTGAATTTCACAGCAGCAGACTGGCGAGTCTGGAACTCCCTTGTCCTTGAGTTCCTCCCAAGTGCCAGAGAGGACCGAAGCCCAGGGCTTGAAGGGGCCAGCATAAACCATCTTCTTCTGGGGTTTTGAGGGGACAGTAATCAAGTGGATGTGAATGCCAGAGTACAGTGCTGAGAAGGATTCTGAGGCCAAGTCTTTGCGATGAAGAGTGCTGTGATGGGTTAGTGATGTCTGCAGTGGATTCAAGAGTTGGGGCATCCACCTGCAAGCTCTGTATTTGCCTGTCCTGAGTTTAGTGTGTTTCCCTCATGGTAGAGATGAAGAAACTAAACCCAGAGAAGAGAAGGGACTTTCCCGGTGTCTCCCAGTGAGTAACGGAGAGCCAGGACCAGAACTCAGGATTTCAGACTCTGTCTTTTCACTGGGGGCCTGGGCCCAGGTCTCACCCACCTTCCTTCCCTGCAGGCACCACCGCCCTCTATCTGTTCCTGGGCATGCACCCTGACCTCAGCAGCAACTACCCCAGCTCCGAGACCTTTGAGGAGATCCAGTTTTTTAACGGCCACAACTATCACAAAGGCATCGACTGGTGAGTG
>SJYQ01094260.1:0-75855 GCA_006410935.1 Redunca redunca | reverse complement strand
CAAAGCCTCGTGTTCACTGAATGATTTATGGGAGAGAATTTTCCCAGGTTTCGTCTTATTTCAAACAGACGCTGGATTTATTTGACACTTGTATCCATTGGCTTATTGGTATTGGCTCCAAAAGACAGGAAGCAGTACTTGTGCTATGGATTGTAGGAGATTGGACCTTTTATTTTTGCCATGTGCAGAATGTTTTTAATTTGCCTATCCTGATATATTTTTCTCTTCCCTGAGAAATTTGGTGGTGGTTGTACAGTAACGGGGTTGTTGTGCTTTTCCTGTCTTGAACTGCAGCTGTCTCCCCACTACCCCTTAACACATGACAATAAATGGTGGGGTTTGATAAAGTGCATTTTTTGAAAGACCGAACTGCCAGTTTGTGTGTGTTTTGTGTTTTTTCTGATTAGCTTATGAGGGATGGTGATGGAGGACGGATTTTTGGAAAATGTGTAATGAACAGTGTGATTATACTGAAGTTTGTGTTTAGAGCTTTATTATAATGAAAAGAATGTTGAAGGAATTCCTTTTCATTCTAGTGAAGGTAGTAAAGTGTATGCTATCAAAACGAGTTGAACTACTTCAGATTTAACAGTTAGATATACTTGAATGAAATCTCAAAGCTGATTTTTTAAGTCTTTCGGTCATCTTTTAACTTTTATCTTGTATTTGTTTTGGTGATTTTAGTTTGAAGTTAAACTTTTATGTCATTTAATGGGCAGACATTGGGGGAGTGTGTGTGTGAAAATAAGATGGAATGAGTGATTTTCCTGTGCATCTTTAAAGTTGATTGCTGAAAGTCTCATTTCATCAGGTACTTGTTTTTGAATTGGTAATCTTCCAACACGACCGTGTAGTAGTACTGCACAGTTCTAACTGGATGTTGTTCTTGACTTGACTAAGTGAATGTGTCCTGTTAGGGTTTGGTTGCTTTGTTTATACCTGGGACTAAGTAGGATATTGAGCAACCTAAGGAATGTAACTGGGATGAATTGGTCCAATTACTGGTGAACACTTCTGTGAATTTCACTGACTGTAAGTAATGAGACCTTTAAGTAAAAATACTCCAGGGCTAAAAGTATTTCCCCATAGGTACTTTTTAAAGTAAATTCATATCAATATTTGGTATTATTATAGAGCAGATTTAGTTAAAAACACCCATTGGGAGCCCAATAGATCTTGTTTTGCTGCTTAAAACAGGGAATTCCATCAAATGACATGAAAGTTTAGAAATGTATTTGTTATTTAAAGCAATAGTGATTGTATTTTATTTGAGTAATGTTTTTTTACGTGTAGAATCCCTCAGAGGCCAAACCTCTTTATTGTGGTTTTGCTTTGAGTGTTACCGTAGATGATGTTAAAGTAATGACTAGGAAACTCCTAAGAACTTGAGAACTTTACTAGTGAAGAGAAACAAATTCAGAAGTTTACATCCAGTGTATTGCTGGGAATAATTATCTCATAACAAAGTGCATTTCAGTTTCTACACGTATTAAAAAAAAAATCTGACTCATCAACTTTTGGAAGCACATGGAAGGTGTTGATTTTAAAAACAATGTAGATGTTTAAAATTTTTTCAGACCCATAGATGACAACATTAGAATTAAGTTTTTTAAACAAATATATTAAATTCTTAATAATGAAAATACAGGAACATGATACTCATCCGTTGTCTTTAAGAGTCTATGATTTTTTGAGGTCTGTGGTTGTGTAGGATTTGAACACAGATTTAAGAGATCTGAGGATTTAGATTCTTAGCCAACTCAGGATACTTTCACATAACTTCATTTCATGTTGGTGGTTGTCAGTATTTTGGTGTGTTAGAACTAAAAGTCTTCATAAAAGACTGTTCTAAAAGTCATTAATAAGAAGGCAGATAACATTTTGGCCTTCCTATGCTGTGAATGGGTTTCATGTAGAAGGGTGAATTCGATAGGTTTTCGTCCTGTGCTATCCAGTGTATTAACTGTTGGCCGATTTCTCTGTGATACTAGTTACTACTGCTTTGTCTTTTCCCCAGGCCTTTTTTATTTGTAATTTAATTGATACAGCAGAGGTTTGACATTTGCTGCCTTTTATAGTTTTATTTATTTAAAAAATTTTTTTTGCCAGACAGCATGTGGGATCTTAGTTCCTGACCAGGAGTTGAACCTGCACCACCTACAGTGGAAAGGTTAAGTCTTACCCACTGGATCCCTCGGGAAGTCCCATGCCTTGTGTAGTTTTAATCAGATGTGGTATTAAAAACGGCAGTAGAAAACTTGTTGGGTTTTGGATACTGGGTAATAAGCAAATTTTTTTTGATTTTTGTATAATTTTTAAGTAATGAAAGGACTTCTAATCTGCTGACTGGTATAGTAATTTGGTTTTATTGCTCTGAGCTGATATTTTGTAACAGCCTTGACAGTTGGGTAGCTAGTGGTAATTCTGGAGTTTGTTCATCATTCATGTCATTGTTGTTGCCATCATCTGACAATCAAGTAAGGAAGTCAGCTTTGAATTAATGGTAGTCCAGTAGGATCCAGACTGTATTCTTTGAGAATAGAATTGATATTCTTCAGTTTGATTTGGAAAATACTGTCACTCAGCCAAAGAACATTTATTAAATTACTACGATGTGAAAGATTCCTGCTCAAGACATTGAAGACAGGAAGGGGTTTTTTTAGAAGGTTGGTAAGACATGTATAGGAATGGCCATAATCCAAATTATAAAGGCTCTAGGAGAGGTATGCGTAAAATGCTACAGGAGGTCTGAGCAATCTGGCTTGGGCATCAATTAGAAGAATTCCCCTCCCTTCAGTTCTTCTGGAGAAGAATTGATTTCTACAGAATTACCTGCCATCTTTCACTATTATTGCCATGTGTACCAGATAAATTTAATTCTGCAGGTAGAGTCATGAAAGTGATTCAGAAGGTCTTTTCTTTTTGTAGCAGCATAGAGCAGAATGAAAGGTCAGAAGCTCCAAAGGAATCTGGAGAAGAAAGATGCAATACTTTGTTGGCTACTTGGAGGTTCAGAGGGCAGTGGAAATCTTTATTTTGGATTTGTTTTGCATCTCTTTAGTTCTTAAATACACTCCTTTTCCCAACTATTGCATTCCACTCTTTATTTTTTAAAAAAAAAGCTTTATTAAGACATACTATAAGAGTCACGAGTTGTATAAGTTTTTAATTCAGTGATTTTTGCTAATTTTAAAAATTGACTATACAGCCGTCACCAAAACCAGTTTTAGAACATTTCTGTCGCTGTGAATGGCTTCCTTATGCCTGTTCTGTGATACACTTCTTAAAAATTATTTAGTGAGTGAGTGATTTATTTTTGGGTGCTGGTCTTCTAGTTGTAGCAAGTAGGGGTACTCTCCAGTTGAGGGGCTTGGCCTTCTCATTGTGCTGGCTTCTCTTGTGGAGCACGGTCTCTAGGGCTTGTGGGCTTCCGTAGTTGAGGCACCTGCAGCTGAAATGTTCGTTTTCCCACCATGCTGATGTACTCTGAGCTTTTCAAGATAGAAAATAAAGGAGTGTGTATGGAAGGTGGTGGTGAGTGGGAAGAAACACTATCCCTTCCCTAGGTGATAGCCTAAATAGCCCACTTTGCAAATCTCATGAAAGAGGATATCAGCTTTTAAAAGGGAAAAAAAGCCCAACGAAACCACAAACTCACAAATTTACCTAACCGTTGTTCTTCTAAGTTGAAGTTCTTGAGTACTGGACAGAGTAATAACTTCCTAGACATCTTGATAAATGCATTTTACTTTCGGTTTTGTTAATTCTCTGAATGCAATTATCTGTAAGTAAATATTGTAAAATAAAAATTACTAGGATACTGCTGCAGCTCTTCTCTTGATAAGTGGTGCTTTGATACTAGTGCTGCACTGAATACTATCCTCCTGAAAAATGTACTCTATTTAGAGCTTTTACAGACGAGTAAAAGTGAGGTTAGGTGTGTGATAAAATGGTGTGGCCTTAAAGAAAAGAAAAAAAAAGCCTGGTACTCAGGATATTGAATGGGAATTAGTAGTACTCAGTTGTCTGTGTGTAAAATAATTCCCTTGTCCAGGAACTCCCTGATTCTTTGCAGTTGTACCTTTGGACATTTTCTCCCCGTAAACTGAGATACCCTGACAACTTCAGAGTCTCTTGACTTGTCATGAAGTTCTTTAGAAGTTTTAGGGGGAAAATGCACATATTTAGTGAAACGTGAAAAGTTTTCGTCTTGCTGAAAGCTTCAGAGGTGCATCATCCCGTGATACTTTTCAGAAAGGAAGACTCCCAGAAAGCTGGAGAGCCTCCACTCTGGCCTCACCTAGAGTGGAGCAGGGCTTCCTTCCCCGAGAGTTCTGGGTCACCTGCCACCGAGGTTCTGCTTCTTAGGCCACATTGGTTTTTTTGTTTTGTTTTTTTTTAGTTTTACAATTTTGTTAATGTTTGGCTGCCCTGGGTCCTTTGTTGCTATGCTTGAACTTTCTCTAGGTGCGAGGAGTGGGGGACGACTCTTCATTGTGGTGGATTCTCTTGTTGTAGAGCACAGGCTCTAGGGTGCATTAGCTTGCGTAGTTGCAGGATGGGTTTAGTTGCTCTGAGGCACGTGGGGTCTTCCCAGAGCAGGGATTGGACCCATGTCCCCTGTGTCGGCAGGTGGATGCTCAACCACTGGACCACCAGGAACTCCCCGCACCGGTTTTATTTTAGTGTTTGCCTTTTCATAAAATTTCTGCATAAAGTACATAGAAAATTAGCCATCTTCCAAATCATCAAACCTTGTTTAACATTTCAGCCTCATAGTTGGTGCAAAAGCGGGTACAGGTTAGAGATTATTCTTAACCCAGAAACGAAGTGATAATTTATTTTGTGTTTGCTGTTACACTGGACTTAACTGATTTATTGTTACTGACTTGATCTTATGTATACTTGGTGACCTTAAAGTATCAATAAATTACCTGGGTAGTTGTGAATGACAAGCTTTTATTGAGTACACAGTCATCTGGGCGCTGTGTTCGTGGTGTACAGACAGATGAGATCTTTGTTTTCATGAAGCTTAAAGTACTATGGAGAGGAAAAGAAAATAAACAAGCGAACAGAAGAAAAAGATCGTTTCAGCTGGAGATCAGTGCTCCAAGGAAATTGAAGCAGGATAGGGAACTAGAGTGGTGAGAACTGGGTGGAGCAACAGCTTTACAGAGTATTGAAATGCACACTGGCCTTTTTAGGAAACACTGATGCTGCTTTCTTCTGGAACAAGGGGATAACTTTTTGTGTGTGTGTGGAGGTTTACCTGCACCAGTTTGCTCATTTGGTTGGGGACAGTTTATAGAGTTTGAGCCTTTATGCCCAGGCTAATAAACTTTTAGTTAAACTTGTATTCGAAAGTCTGGCCAGCTGCCATGCCAGTATATACTGTTGCAGTTGACCCTTGAACAATTGGGAGATGAGGGGTGCTGATTCCTATGCCTCTGTGTGTAGCTGGACATTAACGTAACAGTTGTCCCTTGGTATCCAAAGGGCATTAGTTCTAGGACCTGCCTTGGTGGTGGTGGTTTAGTTGCTAAGTCGTGTCCGACTCTTGTGACCCCATGGACTGTAGCCTGTCAGGCTCCTCTGTCCATGGGATTTCCCAGGCAAGAGTACTGGAGTGGGTTGCCATTTCCTTCTCCAGGGGATCATCCCAACCCAGGAATCAAACCCAGGTCTCCTGGATTGCAGGCTGTCTTCAGTTTTGCAGCTGTGAATTCAAGCAACCACGGAATGTGCAGTACTGTAGTAAGTGTTTATTGAAAAAATCCGTGTAAAAGTGGACCTGTGTAGTTCAAACCCATGTTGTTTAAGGGTTAACTGTTCCTCAAATAGGAGATGTTAAATGGATTCAGTTCTGTGTTATTTTTTTCATGCATCATATATTTATTGTGTACTTTCATAGATGCTGAAGAAATTCCAACTAATTGTATGTAGTTTAGCTAAATAGTTACCAGCACTAACACAGTTCCTTAGTACTTGAGGAAATAGTGGATCCCCAGATGTCCTCTTTACAACTTGAACTAGAACATTTTGCAGTCACTGTGGTTCTCATTTGTCCTCTTGCCCCATCGCCAGGGCCTTTTCTCTTTGTGACATCTTTTATACTTACTATCATTTGCTCTTCTGGTTTTTTTTTTTCCTTTGGCTTGTTTATTTTTAAGAGAACTTTGTGAACTGTAGCATACATACAGAGATGTGCACAAACCATAATTGTAAGACCTGATAACTTTCACAAAGTGAGCACACCTGTGTAACTAGCAGCCAGATTAGGAAACAGAATATTAACAGCACCCCAAAAGCCCTTTGGGTCCCCTTCCAGTCAATTCCCCCATCCCAACCCTGTCCTTACTTCTGACACTAGAGATTAGTTTTGCTTGCTTTTAACTTACAGTATGTACACTTGTGGGTCTGGCTTCTTACACTCATTCTTATATTTGTGAATATTCATGTTGTGTGTGGTTCTTGCTTATTTTACCAGTGCTGTTTTATCGTAAGAATATCTTAAGTGTTTAATTCTGCACGCAGACCTCTAACACGTTCTAGAGATAGAATCTCTCTTCAACTTCTGTTCATTACCTACATACTTGAACTCCGCCATCTCCTTCCAGCAGCAGCATAAATCCATATATCATTAGGTGAAAGGAGGAAAACCTGGTATGTGGAACTTTCTAGAGTATATGAATAGAATAAACTTTTGCGTGTCATGAGTAATACTGTTCATCAATCATTTATATTTCAAGGCTTTGGTTAAATAAACACAAAATTCCTGCTCTGAAGGAGCCTAACAAACTTGTTGCAAAGATAAGACTATGAAAAGATGACCAGTGGTTGTGAATGCAAGTGATTTTTTTAGAGGAGGTGGAGACCCTGTTTCGAGGGGTATTATGGGGGAAGACCTCACTGAACCTGAGATTTAAACTATGCCTTTTTGGTTCTTGATATGGGGTTTGTTATACAATTTGATGCAAGTTAGTTAGTTCTGTGTCTTCTCCTTTTTAACTGTTCACACTCAGATGTCACCCATACCTTCCCACTTGTCTTTACAGCTTGATAATTCCCAGATACTATTTATTAACCACCTGTCACCACCCCCATGCATGAATACACGTGACAAACAGATCCAACTGGTTCTTGGGCCTCACCACTTGGACAGCTTAGATTATCTCCTGGTTCTCATTGTTCTTAGGGTAAAGTCCAAATCCTTAACCATCACAAAGGGTTTCTGATTTGATCCCTTACTGTTTCTTTAGAGTTGCTGGATGCAGCCTGCCCCCATACCGTTTGCCCCACACACAGTGCTTGTGTGTTTTATACAGAACTGCCTGGTGTTTCCTTGTGTGGACTGTACTGTCTCATTTCCATACCTCCACACGTTCTTTTCCCCTGGACTTCTTCTCAGATGTGCTCCTTCCTTAGCCTGGCTGGCTCCTGTTTGTCCTTCTAGACGTCTTGGGAAGTCTTTTTCCAGTGCCCTGCAGTAGTGTGTGCCTCTTCATAACATTTGAGCCGTATTTTTCCTTGATTGCCTTCGTTATGTTTTCACCTTTTTGAGGGCATGGTCTTTCTTTGTGTTACAGAGCCAGGCGCTCAGTAAGTGGTTGACTAAATGTATATAGAATACATGAAGACTGGAAGTTTGAATCGGAGTTGCCTTTAAAATTGTTCCAGTTAAAGAGTTCTGATACATACTCTTGCACATTAGGGCTTGCGTTTTGTCTGTAAAGTTATTGAATTAGGGGAAATTTGTCTTTATAAAGTATGTCCTTAAGAAGTAGTATTCTCATTTTCTGGTTTTGTGTCCTAAACATGTTCTAGAAGTTAAACACGGACTGGAACCTTGGAGACCCTGGCCTGTGCATTTAAAGTACTTCTTGGAGTGGTTTTGGGCTTCAGAGTTTTAGCACACTTACCTAAACAATAACTGTGACCATTCTTCTTCTCTTTTTGTTGAGCATTTGGTGATTTAAGCTGCCAAAAGTCATATGGAAAAGTCTGCAAATAAAGCAGAGGATCAATCATGTTGTGTAAAACCAATTTTGAGGTGTGTTAAGGAACTAGGTAGCAGTCCATGGGATTGCAAGAGTCAGACACCACTTAGCGACTAAACAAGGAACTAGGTGAGTGTGCTTGTAAGCTGGCACCTAAAGGCAGTTTAAAAATGGCTACAGAGCATCTTAAGTGTTGTTGAAAATGTTAGGCTGTGCTGTCCACTGTGTTAACATACCCTTAACTTGATAGTTGCACCTTGTACATGGTATACATTACTGTTATTTGAATTAATTATTGCTGTTAAGTTGAAGTGTTGACTCATTCATTTATTTATTTAGCTATAGTTTCAGTTCTGTGCAGTGATTGACACAGATGGATGCCAAAGATGAATTCTCAGTAAAGGCATTGCAAATAAACCCGTGTAACTCAGAAATCAGGAGTACAGACCTTTTTCGACTCAAAATGGGATTATGTCCAGAACCATCATAAGTTGAAAATACTGAAAGGTGAAATGCATTTAAAACGCCTAACTTGCCAAATATCACAGCTTGGCTTAGAGTACCTTAAACACCTCAAAACGCTTATGATGGCCTACAGTTGGGCAAAATCACCTAACACAAAGCTAATCCTTTAATGAATGTCTCATGTAATGTTTGAGTGCTGTACTGAAAGTGAAAAACAGAAGGGGTGTCTGGGCACAGAATGGTTGTAAGTGCATCGGTTGTTTGTCTTGCCGATTGTGTGGCTGTTAGGGAGCTCCGGGGCCTGCCCTTCGCCCAGCATCACCAGAGAGTACTGGACCCCATGCCTCTGGCCCAAGGAAAGATCAGAATTTGAAGTGTGGTTTCTACTGACTGTGTACCACTTTGCCCTATCGTAAAGTCGAAAAATCTTGAGTTGTGAGCCATCATTAAGTTGAGGACCGTCTATAGTTGAAATCACAAGGTAAACAACTGAAATTTTTATTTTTAAATATAATTAGATCTTTATTGCTCCCCTCCTTTCCTCCCTCAGTCAATTTAGAAAATCTATGTAGGTTATTCTTTGATTGGGAAAAGAAGCTACGAAGGGGGGATGTAAAAGAAGCATCTTATTTATAACATTTTCTCTATAATTTGAGATCATTAGCAATACAATTGAAGAGAACATTTCAAAAGGCTTTGGAAGGGACAAGAAATTAGGGGTGATGTAGGATGCAAGTTTATCAACTTATTGGGTCTTAAAATATCAAATGTGTGGTGGTTAGTTGGAGAAAACAAACCTGGTGACTGCCTTCTAAGAACAGATACGATTTCACATGTAGGCTCTCAGGTTTTGATTAGGTAGGTCTGGGGTAGCATTGCATTTCTTATAAGTTCCAAGGTGATGGTGATGCTGCTGGTCTAGGGAGCATACTTTGAAAACTGGTTTCAGTGCAGTTCAGTTCAGTCGCTCAGTTGTGTCTGACTCTTTGCACCCCCATGAATTCCAGCACGCCAGGCCTCCCTGTCCATCACCAACTCCCGGAGTTCACCCAAACTCAGGTTCATCGAGTTGGTAATGCCATCCAGCCATCTCATCCTCTGTCGTCCCCTTCTCCTCCTGCCCCCAATCCCTCCCAGCATCAGGGTCTTTTCCAGTGAGTCAACTCTTCGCATGAGGTGGCCAAAGTACTGGAGTTTCAGCTTTAGCATCATTCCTTCCAAAGAAATCCCAGGGCTTATCGCCTTTAGAATGGACTGATTGGCTCTCCTTGCAGTCCAAGGGACTCTCAAGAGTCTTCTCCAACACCACAGTTCAAAAGCATCAATTCTTCGGCGCTCAGCCTTCTTCACAGTCCAACTCTCACATCCATACATGACCACTGGAAAAACCATAGCCTTGACCAGATGGACCTTTGTTGGCAAAGTATTGTCTCTGCTTTTGAATATGGTGTCTAGATTGGTCACAACTTTCCTTCCAAGGAGTAAGCGTCTTTTAATTTCTTGGCTGCAATCATTCTCCTTTAAAGAGAAACCACCCAGTCCTCATGAAGATGAAGATTTTTTTTTGATGTTTGTTACAGAAAAATTATGTCTTGGCATTTAAAGTGAACTTAAGTAAGTGATAACATTCTAAGAAGCGTATTTTTAATCCAGAGCTGGTGTTAGTGTCGATTCCTCCACATTGTGTGGAATATAGGAGTACTGATAAGTTGGGGGACCATAGCAAAATCAGTGATTATCTTGCATTACTAACACTTGGGTTGAATTTCACATATATTTGTTTAAACACCTCTTTCTTTGCACCGTAAGTCAGAGAGACAGAACCAGGTCTTACTACACCAACATTCCAGTAAAATGTAGGCAAAGAATATGAACAGATAATTTATGAAAATACTACAAATTAAGTCAGGAAATGTGGGAAATGTATACAACCTTCCCATTATTCAAATACATACCAAACAAGATAATGTTTTTTGCAAATAAATTAAAGATGGAAAAAGATATTTTAGTGAGACTAGGAAGTGAACATTCTCACAGACCATTGGTGGGTGGTGTGTATGTTGATTTAAGTTTTTTGAAGGTCATTATGGCATTTGGTAGCAAATGCCTTTAAAATATTTGTATCTCATTACCCAATAATTTATCATATAGGAATTTATGTGATCTGTATGCAAAAATTTTTGTGTATGTATACTAACAGCATCATTTTAACAAAAATGAAGTTACCTATGTGGTAATCGGCATGGAATTGTTAGAAGCCGTCAAATAGCTATAAATATTTTGTATCTCTTAAAAATGTTGTATGAGATCTCTCATACACTGGTGGTGGGAATGTACAATAGTACAACTACTCTGAAAAAAGTTTGGGCAGTTTTTTTTAACAAAACTAAAAATTTGACTCCTGGACTTTTATTCCAGGAAAATTAAAACTTGTATTCACACAAAATCTGTTCACAGATGTCCATGGCAGCTTTACTTGTAATGGGCTGAAACTGGAAAGAAAAGTGTCTTTCAGAATGGTGCGTCCGTACCATGGACTATCACTCAGTTCTTAAAAAGGAGCAAACTGTTGATGCATACAACTGGCATGGATATCAAAGGGCCCTTGTGCTGAGAGAAGAAAGCCAGTCTCCAAAGGTCACCTATTGTGGGATGCTATTAACATTCTTGAAATACAGAATTAATGGTTGTCAGGCATTAGGGATGATGGAGAAAGGAGGGAGATTGATGTGACTATAAAGGGAATAGCAAGAGGGAGATATACTTGTGGTGATGAAATAGATCTGAATCTTGATGGTAGTGATGGCTTCATGAATCCACATGTGTGATGAGATGGCATAGAACTGTTTACATGTATTATACCAATGTAAATTTCCTGGGTTTGATACTGTACTATAATCAAGATGCAGTTTTGAGGAAATTAGGTAAGGTTTATATAGGACCTTGTACTATTTTTCCCACTTCCTATGAATATATAATTATTTCCAAATAAAAATTTAACTCGGCATTAAAAAACCTAAGATCATGGCATCCAGTCCCATCACTTTATGGCAAATAGAAGGGGAAAAGTGGCAGTAACAGATTTTATTTTCTTGGGCTCCAAAATCAACTCAATGGACATGAATTTGAGCAAACTCCAGGAGATAGTGAAGGACAGAGGAGCCTAGGGTGCTGCAGTCCATGGGATCACAGAGTTGTACATGACTTAGTGACTGAACAACAACAAAAATTTAAGAAGACAAAAATTAGAAATAATATGTAATAAAAGAAAATGCTCTTAATTTATTAGAGAAAGCAAGTTATAAATGATAAACAGTGTAATCCCACATTAAATACTATTTCATGTGATTTCATCTGCTATACATACCTAGAAGTAATGACTGGTCAAAATATTAATTCTGTTTGGTGGGATGACGGGATTTTTTTCTATGTGTGCTTTTCTGTAGTTTCTGTAGTATTAATGAGCCAGTATCAGTTTTGTAGTTGGAAAAACCAATGTTCATGATAGAAAATTTTAAAAATAATTATCTAATTCTAGAAATTGAAATTTAAATAGGCAAAATCATTTTAGGTTAAGGAAATCTAAAGTTTGGGTTTTTTTATGTTTATTTTTATTTATTTACTAATTTTTGTCTGTGCTGGGTCTTTGTTGCTGCACAGGCTTTCTGTAGCTGTGGAAGCACGGATTACTCTCTAGTTGGGATACACAAGCTTCTCATTGCAGTGCCTTTCCTGTTGTGCAGCACAGGCTCTCGGGCATGCAGGCTTTAGTTGCAGCACATGCACTCAGTAGTTGCAGCTGCAGGACTCTCGAGTACAGGGTTAGTACACACTTAAGCACATGGGCTTAATTGCCCTGCTGCATGTGGGATCTTCTTGGATCAGAAATCAAACCAGTGTCTCTTGCATTGACAGGTGGATTCTTTACTACTGAGCCTCCAGGGAAGCCCTGGTTAAACTAACGTAGTATTAAAACAGCTGCTAGGAGGGGAAAATACCTGTATATTCTAAAACATACTGTGTTTATAAATTTAAAGTTGTCTTGTGCTCTTGTTGTATAACATCACTTATATGTGGAATCTAGAAAAATAGTACAGATGAACTTGCAAAGGAGAAATAGAGATACAGATATAGAGAACAGACGGGTGGGCAGGAGGTAAGCGATGAACTGGGAGATTGGGGCTGATGCATACACACCGCTGTGTATAAAATAGATAGCTAATGAGAACCTACTGAATAGCACAGGAAACTCCACTCAGTGCTCTGTGTTGACCAAAATGGGAAGGAAATCCAAAAGGGGGGTGGGGGGAATACATTGGATTGGCCAAAAAGGTTGTTTAGATTTTTCCATAGCATGGTACAGAAAAACTTTTCTGCCAACCCAATTTGTATATGTTAGCTGATTATCTTTGCTGAACAGCAGTAACTAACACAATATTGTAAAGCAACAATATTCCAATAAAAGTTAATTTAAAAATTAAAACATTTAAAAAACTGTGCTCTTTTGATTCACAAAATCCTGTATGATATTCTAAATCAGTGTTGTCCAGTATATGCATTATAAGCCACAAGTAATTTTAAACTTTCTAGTAGCAACAGTAAATAAAATTAGGTGAAATTAGTTTTAGAATATATTTTATTTAATCCACTATGTTGAAATCATGATTTCAGCTTGTAATCAATATAAAATTGCAGTGAGACACTTTGCATTCTTTTTTCATACTAGGTGTTCAAAATCCGTTGTGTGTTCTACAGCACAAGTGAGTTCAGACTAGCCGTGCTGCGAGTGCTCAGAAGCCGCCAGCCCCTCGTGGCTCTCGTGTTGGAGAGCGGTAGCAGTAGGGGCTGGAAGTCGGGGCTTCGGCGTCAGGCCCGAGTTTGAGCGACATCATGTCTGTCGCATGCAATATTGAGACCTTGGGCGTGTGAATAGATGGTGTGTTACGCGACTAACCATTCTAAAGGCACAGCTGATTTCTTAGTAGCATTGCTAGTGAATAAATGTGTAAGAAGTATATGAGATAATCTTTGGTTCCAGAATTAAAGTTTGGGGCACTAACTTTTAAATTATGGCTGAATGAATGGACAAATATTTGAGAATTTATGTGCAAAATGCTGCATGAGGCACTCAAACATTTGGACGGTAAGTTCTAAGATGATATCCTCAAATACGGTGTATTTGCATAGTACTTTACATTTTGCATACCAGTTTTATGTCTGTTTTCCCAGTGCAGTACTCAGAGCAATCCAGAGAGGTAGTTGTTATTCCAGCTTTCACTGTTGAAGAAGCTGAGACTCAGAACAGTGAAATAACTTACTTGACTTCATACCCAAGTTAGTAGGATAGAAGAAATAGAAAAATGAGTGTAATTAAACAGGCAAATATGATACCAAAGTGTTCTAACTATATTCTTTTGATTCTTTCCCTTCCACATTTTCCACCTCAGGGGAGAAACACATCATCCTCGTCTAGGGTCATTTAAATTAAGAGAGGGTGGTGACAGAATGTGAGTTGAATAGCTACCTCTCTCAGAATTATCCTGTCATTATTATTAGCTGAATCAGATCACCTATGTTGTAAAAATGTTAATATAAGCCTGTATAGACAAGGTGATATATTTTGTTTGTTGTGATGTTTCTCATGAAGTTGAAGGTTTATCATTCTATCTCTTGGCTAAATATACCCATAAAAATGGGCTAAGAGTATGCTATATGTGCTGACTGCCTTAAAATCATATTCTTTGAAGTGCTGTTTGTCTGAAGTGCCGTCCATCGCTTGACTTACTCAGAATATTACACAATTCTTCGAAAGAACATTGCATGCCACTATTAAAAGTCAGTGGCGAGAGGCAATGAGTTTGTGAACGATTGACTCTCGAGGCAGTGGTGCAGTAGAAGGCAGCCGTCTCCTGGGTGGAGTCAGGTGGAACATGTATCATCAGGTGTTCAGTTTCTGTATTATAATATGTAGATTCTCTTTTCACTTTGTGCATTGTGAAACTTCTCTTTTCTTCTTCAATTAAATTGAAGTCATAGGACCTCCAATTTGTTGCTATCAAGTCATCTTCACACAAGTACTTTGGTGTACATCATTGAAGCATATTTATAAGAAGGGGAATTATGTTTTGGTGCTCAGGACAAGAATGATAACTGGGGGAGGTAGGTGAAATGTTCTTTGCCCCTTAGTTTTCTCTTTGCCTTCTCAGTTTTCCTTTGGCTTAGCATGATTTACCTGACAATACCTCTCTTCCTGTCTATATTATCTTTACTGTAGGTTGAGGGCTATAAATCTTTCCCAAAGAACCCATCAGAACTCCTACAAAAAGAGTCATCATTTCTGATCTTGGTGATACTTAACATGAAATTCTGCTTCAGTGTTTGTTTTCCTTTATTGGAGGGGTGTGAGAATTGTGGGATGTAGCTATTCTGATTGACTTTGGGAATGAAATTTGATATAGTCGTGTTTCAAACATTTCTACTATTTTGTCAGGGGCAGTCTAGAATTTCTTAACAAGTTTCACTGTACATAGTGTCTGCTGCTACAGTTACATAATTACAAAATAATATATTGTAATAAAACATATGTACAGATTTGTGTACAAGGTTGGAATGTAAAACTGGATTGCAGTTAACACTTGAAATTCACAGAATTGAATGATGTCTGTGTTTCCTCCAATTTTGAAATACTGTGATGTTTGTCAGATTTGGTAGCTTATAATATAATGACTCTTAAATATCATGGATGCCAAATACTTGTCTTAAAATATATGGAAAATAATATATTTGTAATGTCTTAACCCTCCACCCAGAAGCTATAAAACTGGCTGCACATTTCACAGTCTCTCAATAGGAGTTCTTTATTTGTCAAAACTTTCTGGCATTGTCGAGTTTATATGTGGCTATGTAGTTTCCTATTTAAGTTATAGTTAATCTTTTTATTTTTAAATTCTTCATTTATGAGTTAACAAATCCTTGTCCCTGATTTTGCCAAATAGATTAAGCTCATTGCAGACTGACCAGAACACTAGATTCAGTTAATCTATTAAGGATCTTTAAGGTATGGGCTTCCTGACAGAACACCTAGTGTGGAAGATGATTTTTTTTGGTAAGTAAAGACAGGGGTACTGCAGCCCTAGTGGTATTCTTACTTACTCTTTGTTATAGCATTTAATTAAAAGAACAAGTTTATAGAATGGATAAACAACAAAATCCTATTGTATAGCTCAGGGAATTATATTTAATACCCTGTGATAAACTAATGAAAAGAATGTGTGTACACACACACATATATAACTGAATCACTTTGCTGTACAGCAGAAATTAACACAACATTGTAAATCAGCCATACCTCAACAAGATGTTGCTGATGCTTTTTTTTTTAAGTTTGTGAAAGTGAAAGTTAAGTCGCTCAGTCGTGTCCACTCTTTGCGACCCAGTGGAATGTAGCCCACCAGGTCCCTCATTCTCCAGGCAAGAACACTGGAGTGGGGTGCCATTTCCTTCTCCAGGGGATCTTCCCGACCCAGGGATCGAACCCAGGTCTCCCACATTAGAGGCAGACGCTTTAACCTCTGAGCCACCAGGGAAGTTTGTATTATTACTAAATTACTAAAATAGTTAATGTTTGCATCATACCCCAAGTCAAAGCTGGGTTCTTATAGAACAGGTGTACTTTTGGACTTTCTCATGCTTAGCGTTTATTGGACAACTTTATCTAGATCGCTGCTGTGCTGCTGGTAAGTTGCTTCAGTCGTGTCCGACTCTGTGCAACCCCATAGACAGCAGCCCAACAGGCTCCCCCGTCCCTGGGATTCTCCAGGCAAGAACACTGGAGTGGGTTGCCATTTCCTTCTCCAGTGCATAAAAGTGAAAGTGTCGTCGCTCAGTTGTGTCCGACTCTTAGCGACCCCATGGACCACTAGGAATTGTAAATGTAACACAGATCCAGAAGGAGCTTCTTTAGGGGTAACAGGAAGGACAGTGGGATATAGCTCCTCAAAGACTTGATCAGTTCTGCATTCAACCCAATAATAATGCTAGTAAGGGCCACCGTTTAATGTGCATTTAATGTATAGCAGGCCCTGTTCATTTCATGCGTTGTCTCAGTCAGTCTTTACATGGCCATGGTGTGTATATAGTTATATTTCCATTTTACAGATAATGAATCTTAGAGTTCACACTCCTAATGGAAGTTAAAATAGCGGTTACACTTGACTTGGATCTTCCAGTTTCACAGGATTTCCTTTTGTTTTCTATTTAGTCTTGTCTGAAAATGGCATTGCCATCTATTTTGCCATGCAATCCAGATATATGAATTTAGACACCCACCTGTAGCAGTCAGATACAGAATTCTGTTGATTTATTTCTCTTTTCTGTTGTTATTACCTTAATTTAGTTCCTGATTATTTCATGTTTTATTTAATTATGAACTTAATTAATCACAAGCCTGTGGTTGAGACCTGCACCTGGACCATTGCATTAGCCTTGAGAGTTGTCTGCCAGTTATATCACACGTCCAGAAAACACGTAGCTGATGTAGCTTATCTGCTTAGAATTCTTGGTGGTTGCCTTGTTGCCCAAGGAGGTCTTGGCTTGCTCCCTTAAGCATGACGCAGAAGGCCGCCTTGGTTTGGCGCTCCCCTGCCTGCCTGCTCGCCCATGCCCGTCTTATCACGCACCTCCCAGTCAAGCCCAGGGCTCCCTCAGCGTGGCCTTTCATGCTGCTGTGCTGCCTGACGGCTCCCAACAGCTGCCCGGACCGGCTCCTGTAAGCTCTTCTGGGAACCTTCCTTGGTTCTTTCCTTTTGTGACCATCGAAGCACTTTGTATGCATCTCTAGCATAGCATCATTCTGTACCAGGACCTCTTGTTTGTGTTTGTTCCCCAATTTTTCTTTTGAAGCTTTCATGAGCATGCACAGTGTGCATATGGTTACATTTTCAGAGGCAGGTTCTTCTGTGCTGTTGCTGTTATATTCTTCATTGAACCCTCTAGGGTGTAATCCATTCTCCTAATCTCTTTTTTAAAAATCCTGTTTTCTTTTTAAAATAATTGTAGAGTATTGGTTTACCCTCTCTGCACATGTCCATTTAAAAAAAAAAAAAACAAACCTTGGTAAGTGACTAGGAAATACTGCCAACTCTAGTTTACTTCCCCCTCTTTAGTTTCTAATTTTACATTTATTCTTTGCATAGTCTCTTGTTAAGTTAGGTCCCTTGATTTTCTCCCTTTCACTTGAAAGGATACGTGCTTTTCTGCTCACAGTTAAGACAACAATTGATTGCAAGGTAGAATTCTTCTGTAGTGGTGTCTGTTTTAAAAAGATGATCCTTCTCAGGAGAACTAAAGAATGCTTTCCTATTAAATTCCATTCTGTTCTGTGCTTGCTGGCTTAAGGTTTTAGAAACAGAGTTATCTTGAAAGTTTTGTAAAACAGTGACTAGAGGGTCTAGACTCAAAAGTATGGCTGAGGAGGAAAAGGTGGATTAAAATTGACAAGATCACAAAGTCTTATTTTTCCTAGAAATTTTGCAGCTGTATGGGACTCAGAATGATTATATTTCTCTTAGCAAAAGGATCTTCAAGAGGTGGACTAGAGAATTTTTTGAATTGCTTAATAATTTAGACATGTTTGAATTTTACCTGTTAGTTTTTCAGGAGTGAAGTCCCAGATCTTTCCCTTTTCAGCTGGTAAGCCTCTGAATTAGTATTTTCAGAACTCTTTGACTTAATAATGAATTTCATGTGAGAAGATATTTTTCCTGATGCATTATTATGTTTCGGTAAAAATGAATTTGTTACATTTTAAATAACCTGTTAGCTAGTAATGAACAGTTAATAACTGGAGCATGAATTCTGAGACTAAATTCTGAGTGAAAATAGAAACTAAAAGTTTCTAAACAGATGTTAACATGGAAACTTAATACCTAGTTTTAGAGGATATTTACAAGCAGGAAGTGTCCTATAGAAATTGAATAATTTTAGTATACAGCAACTGGGCTGATGAGTAGAAACTTTTGCTAAATTTAGTATTAGAGTTAATCCTAGTACTTAACCAACATACACTAACTTGACAAGCCATTGTGATCCTCCATGGTTTTGAAGGTGTATTTTCAGAATTAATTCTGTCCATAACCTGCTCACAGAAAGTTGGTATGAGGGTATTGCCTTGTTTTCCTCAGTGACTCATAGAATGCTGAAATGTCCTTTTTAGTTTTGTTTTGCTGTCACCAAAGTTTGTTTTGTTTCCACTTCACTGATTTTGCGAGTAAACAGGTCTTGATTAGCTTTTCCCATTTCCCTTTTCTTTATCTAGGGTCTGTATAGTTTTATATGAAATAATACTTGAGAAATTTTTGTTGGTAACTCTTGTTCAAATGTCTTTTAGTAAAATTCAAATTTACATTAGTTTAGCTTCTTAGTTGTAGGCAGTATGGTGAAGTGGAGAAACCTTTCAAACTCTTACATGATGACAAGTATATCTTGAATACTTTTGTGTATTTAAACTTTTCAAACCCTGGTGCTAATGGATGAGATTTTCATTATAGGTCAGAGCTAACTTCTAACTTGGCTTATGGTGGTGGCTGCTATGAATTTCATTTTAAAAGTCTTTTATGTAATTGAGTAAACCTACCTGGATTGTAGAATGTAAGGTACAGTATGTAGGTTTTTTGTGTCCTTTGTATTTTTTTCTTTCCTTTAAAGAATTGGCTTTTGAACGTATGAATTGTTCTTTATATTCAGAATATTTGTAGTGTGCAGACAAATCAGACTTCTTCTCTAGTCCTGTTCTTGGGTATATAATTTGACCTTCAGTTTAGCAAACATTTGTGGAATGCATTTTATTGCCTGTGAATGAAGACATTTGTAACTCATTCCATTGGCTGTATTTAAAATCAAAGAAACCAGTATTGTTGGCCTCCCCTACTTCTGCCCTGTGAGATGAGGCAAAATAAGAGTGATGAATGTGGAGTGATGAATGTATCAGTTTCCAGTTGTCTTACATGATTTAGAATTTCCTCATCTAACTCCCAAGTTCATTTTAATCATTTTAGTTTCAACCTTTTTATCACTGCTGTCACACACACCCCTGCCCGCCCGGAAAACCCTCCAAATAAAACACCAGACAAACCCAAGCCCTGGAATTAGACCAAAGAGGCTTATGGCAAAGGGAAATTGATAAATTAGTACTTTTCTTTGCTTACCTCTGAGTTTTCCAGACTCAGAGCTGACTAGATAACTGACCTTTAGGTAAATTCAGCCTGGCTGTGTATTGTTCCTTTCATATCTTTTCTTGTGCTGAACATAAAATGGTTTGGACCAGATACTGATGTGGACATAGAAAAAGAGTAGGATTTCTGTATGTAGGGAATATGAGAAATAGCATAGTGACCCCCGAATCACGTGAAGTTGTAAACAAGCCTAATTTATGGTCTCTTCCAGTCATCAGGAAAACCACTCTATGCCTTGGTGAAACTCTGGCAGTGCAGATGGTTTCCTCTGGAGAGATGCATGTTATAATTTATAGGGTGTGTTGTGTGTGTGTGTGAAATGGTAATGATCATATTGATACTAGATTTACAGCTAAAATGTCAGGCTCTATTGCCAGTTAAAATTACTAGGAATGCATATAGAGTATTTTGAAAATACTTACGAAGTTAGTGAGAAGATAACTTTGCTCTACCAGAAGATGACCTATTTGTAGCATTTCTAGAATGTATCATCAAATAGTACTGAACAGTTAGATTTTTATCTCCTGATTTAAAAGATGATGAACAGTAAAAGTTGTGTAAATTTTGTACACTAATGTATAATTTCTGCATAAACTGTTATATGTAATCCTTTGTATTTATTATTTAAGAGAAACCAAGAAGTATACTGCAGTCAGGAAATAAAGCACAACATCTTGTCATTTGTGTTCATTTTTTCTCAGTTTTGTTAAGGTGTATTTGGCATATAAAAAATTCCACATTTAAAGAATATAAACTGGGAAACCACCATAAAGAAGATAATGATCATCTGTTACTACTAAAAATTTCCTCTTTGCCCCTTTGCAATTGCCTTTGCTCCTTTTTGTCTCCAGGCAACCGCTAATCTGCTTTTGTGTCACGGTAGATTAGCTTGCATTGTCTTGAATTTTATCTAATTGTTATCGTACACTATGTATTTCTTTGGGTCTGATTTCTTTGAATTAGCTTATTTTGAGAGTCATCCGTGTTTAATACTTTTGACTGCTGCGTAATATTCCGGTGCGTGCATATTCTGCNTAATATTCCGGTGCGTGCATATTCTGCTGTTTGTTATTCCTTCACCTGTTGACGCATATTTGAGTTTACGTTTTCTGACCAAGTCTTGAGTGGAGCCGTATGCTTTCGATTCTCTTGAGTACATATCTAGGGGTAAAATCAGTGAGTATGGTCAACTTTTTAATAAGCTTCTGGACTAGCTTTTTCAAAGTGATTATATTATTTTAAATTTCCAAACCAGTGTTTGAGAGTTTTAGTTGTTCTACATCTTTGCCACTCAGATGTGGTCAGTCTTTTTAGTCTTAGAGGACTTCTAATGGGATCTCACTGTGGTTTCAGTTTGTTTCCCTAATAAGGAATGATGTTGAGCATGCTTTCATGTGTTTAGTTGTCATCTGTGTATTTTTTTTAAGTTCTTACTTTCTTTTTTGTATCTTTGTTTTAAAATTTAGTTGCTTGACTTACTGAATTGTGAGGAGTTCTTTATTCTTGATTTGGATATATGTTTTGAAAGTGTGTTGAAGAGAAGATTTACAATATTGATGAAGTTTTAATTTCTTTTTTCTTTTATCATCTTTGTGTGATTTAAATCTTTGCCAAACATTATCGCTATAGTTTTCTCAGGTCATATTCTAGAAGCTTTATATTTACAGTGTCTACACTTAAGTGTTATTATTCTCTTCATCTCTTCTACTATTGATGTTATCTTTGGAAGTCTATGGTTTGGTTGCTTGACGGGTTGCTTCTTATTTGAGATGAGGGTTTCAGGGTGTAACTTGCTTTCTCTTGACATGTTTCTGTTCTTGAACCCATCTAATTTCCCTCAGTGGGAAGCATGTAAAAGAGATTAGTGTCTTTTTTTTTTAAAGCTACCATCTATATGATATCCACTTCCTTTTCCTTTGTAAGATGTCCTTTGTTTTTGAATCCTTTCATATTGATTATTCTTCTTGATGACTTAAAAAAAAATGTATTATGTATTTGGCTGCTCTGGATCTTAGTTGTAGCGCATGGGATCTTTGATCTTTATTGCAGCAGTGGGATCTTTAAGTGCGGCATACGAACTTTTAGTTGCAGCATGTGGGATTTAGTTCCCTGACCAGGGACTGAACCCAGGCCCCCTGCATTGGAAGCACAGTCTTAACGACTAGACCACCAGGGAAGTCCCCTTGATGACTTTATTTACAAGCAGCTGTGCAACAGTTGGAATACTTTTACAGATCTAGAATGCTTTACTTCTCTTTTTGGAGGTCGTCAGATTGTACATTTCTTTGCATTAGAAACATACTGTCTAGAAATACGGACCATTAGAAACATGCTGTCTAGAAATAGGGACAGCTCACCTTGTCTTGTAGAGTTGATGTTTGATGAAGCTGCTTATATGAGACTCCTCATCAGAAGGCCATCTACGAGGACATGATGAAAGGAGTTTCTGAATGGAGAATTGAAATGATTTAAATGTTTTGGAGAAAATACTTAAGAAAATCTATGAGAATTTTTAAAAAGTTAGGTTTGTTGTGGTATTTGTATATAGTAGTATCAGAAGTTTTCATGTATATGTCTGAACTTGGTTTTGTAATTACAATCGAGGGAAAGATTATTTCCATCATCCCAAAAGTACCATTTAGTACTCACATCAGCAGTATAGGAATCCCATTTCTCAGTGTTCTTCTCAGTAGTTGATATTGCCAGTTGCTGTTGTGAGTAGTAGGTTGTAGTGGTACTGCATTGTAATTTTTATTTTCATTTCACTAATGAATAAGGATAAACCTGTTTTCATTGGCTTATGTAACTCACCCATGTATCTTTGATAAAATGAACTCAGTTTTTTGCCCATTTTAAAATGTTTTGTTTCTTTGTTACTGAGCTTCTAAGTTTTTTCATATATCCTGGATAACAGTTCTTTATCAGATAAGTATTTTGATAATACACAAAATATTATTATACATCTATATTACATAGATATGGATTTTGTAAAAAAAATTTTCCTGGTCTGTAGCTTTATATTTTCCTATAGTATCCTTCATCGAGGAGGGAGAATTTGAAACAGTTGGGAGAATTTGAAACAGTTGGTCAGAAGGTACACACTTCAGTTATAAAAAAGCAATAGGGATGTAATGCACAGCATGGTGACTATAGTTTCCACTGCTTCATGATACACGCTAGTTCGCTGCTTATCCATGGGTGATACTTTCCAAGACCCCTAAAGGATTCCTGCAACTGTGGGTAGATAGTATCGTTGTTCAGTCACTAAGTGTGTCCGACTCTTTGTGACCCCATGGACTGCAGCACGCCAGGCTTCCCTGTCCTTCACCATCTCTCAGAGCTTGCCCGAGCTCGTGTCCATTGAGTCTGTGATGCCATGCAACCATCTCATCCTCTGTGATCCCCTTCTCCTGACTTCAGTCTTTCCTAGCATCAGGATCTTTTCTAATGAGTAGTTGCTAGTATGTAGAGATTAAATTGATGATTGTATTCACTTATTTTAGTAATTTTTTTGGTATGTTCTTGGGGATTTTCTGCACATACAGTCATGCAAACTCTGAATAAAGACAGTTTTATTTTGGTCTTTTTAGAATGTCTGCTTACTCCATGGGCAAGAACCTCCAGTACAGTGTTGAATAGAAGCCTTAGTTTGCTAGTTTTTTTTGAAAATTACTACAGTGAATAAATGTTGCTTTCTTACTGCATTTATTGAGATACTGGGTTTTCTTTTTGATGGGGTGTGTCTGGGGGAGGGATGCTGCACAGCTTGTGCGATCTTAGTTTTCTGGACCAGGGATGGAATGCGACTTCTGTAGTGAAAGAACAGAGTCCTAACCACTAGACTGCCTGGGAAGTCCCAACATACAGTTTGTTTGTTTAATCTGTGAACATGGTGAATTATTTTGATTTTTCAAATAGTGAAACAACTTTGCATTCACAGTATAAAACCCACTTAGTCATCATGTTTATTATTTTTATGCATTTCTGGATTCAGTTTAAAAATTTGTTAACAAGTTTTGGGTCCGTATTTGTGAGAAAGATTGGTCCGTAGTGTTGTAGTGTTAGACCTTTGTCTAATTTTAGTATTCAAACAATGCAGGCCTTTGGTATTCTAGATACTGAATTGTGAAAAAATGTTTGTTTGTTTCTGGATGAGATCTGTAGAATTCTTTTCCAGGAGACACACTAATGAAATATCTTGGCCTGGAGGGTTTCTTCTGCATTTGTTAATTGCTGTAGGTTATTTAGGAACAAATCAGTTAATTTAGTAGATACAAGTCTATTTATATTCTTTCTTCTTAAGTGAGCTTTGATTGGAAAAGTTCCTTGACACATAGTTCATCTAAGCAGTCAGTCTTAAGCATAAAATTGTTTGCAATTTTCCCATAAACTTCTAATTTGTAAGAGTTTGTAAGAGTTGTAGTGATGTCTCTTCTTTCATTCCTGATAATTTTTTTATATTCTTTTTTCCTTGACTTAATATGTTAACCCCTTTCAAAAACGTAACAAACAGCATAATCCTGTAAGTTAATAGAAAAGTACAGAAGAGTAGTAATAAGTACCTGTGTACTCTCACCACTCGGTGTCAATAATTGTTAACATTTTTTTTTCTACATTTGCTTTGTGTGTGTTAATCAGTCAAGCTGTGTCCGACTCTTTGTGACCCCCATGGACTGTAGCCTGCCAGTCTCCTTTGGCAGGGGAATTCTCCAGGCAAGAATACTGGAATGAGTAGCCATTCTCTTCTCTGGAGGATCTTCCTGACTCAGGGATTGAACCTGGGTCTCCTGCATTGCAGGCAGGTTCTTTACTGTCTGAGCCACCAGGGAAGCCCCAAATGTTTAAATAGAGAACATTTAGTTGGAGTTGAAATGGTGAGTACACACGCCACTGTTCCTGAAGCTGGTGTACATCATTCATGTGCATACTTTGCTATTTCTAAACTTGTCTGTAAGAATTCATTATCAGTGTAAACCTTTTTTCTTTGGAAAATGTGCCTAAATGATGTACAGTACCTCTCTTTTTGCATCTTTTTTTTTTCACTCAGTTTTGTTTGAGATATATCCATATCGATACTAGATCTGACTTGCACATTTTAATTGCTGTGTAGTATTTTATTGAGTAAAATATAGCTTGTCTATTCTTAGATAAGTTGCTTTTCCTTTTTCTTTATTACGGATAGCACTGTTGGAAGCATCTTTGAAAATTTTTCTTGTGATAACTATGTGAGTTTCTTTAGAGATCTTTAAGTGGAATTGATGGATTGTAAGATAATGAGCTTCTTCAGTATTAAGAATCACAGTCATCCCTGGGTATTACCAGGGGATTGTTTCCAGGAACCTGTGAAGATACTAAACTCTGAGAATACTCAAGTGTCTTAAATAAACTGACATAGTATTTGCATATACCCTATACACATCCTCCTGTGTACTTTAAATCATCTCTAGATTAATTTTAATACCTTATACAAAGTAAACGTTATGTAAATTGTTGCTGTCACACTGCAAATTGAAGTTTTGGGTCTTGGAACTTTTTGGAAATATTTTCCTTTTTTGCATGTAGTTTTAGTTAGCAGTTGGTTGAATCCGTGAATGTCGAGCCTGCAGATAGAGGGCTGACTGTGTATTAGATTGTCCTCCAGACTCTTTGCCAGCAACAAAATTCCAGTTTTCCTATATTAGGCATACCTTGTTTTATTGTGCTTCACAGTTAATGCATTTTTTTTTTCTATTTTGACAAATGGAATGTTGTGACAATCCTGTGTCAAACAAGTCAGTTGACATTTTTCTAAAAGCATTTGCTTAGTTTGTGTCTCTTGTCACATTTTGGTAATTATTGCAGTATTTCAAACTTTTTCATTGTTAAATGATGATTGTGATCTTTGATGATACAAAGATTTTACTATTGCAAAATTTTATGATGCGCTGAAGACTTAGATGATAGCATTTTTTAAGCAATATTTTCTAATTAAGGTGTGTATTTTTTCTTAAAGTCCATAATATTTAATAAACTACAGTATAGTGTAAACATACTTTTATATGCACTGGAAGATCAGAAAGTTCATTTGACTCACTTTATTGCTGTGTTCTGGAACTAAACCCAGGATATCTCCAGGGTATGTCTAATAATGCCAGCAGTGGGATTATCAGATTTAAATTTGAGAGAGGAGAATGGAATCTAGAGGATGGGGAAGAATTTTTCATGGTTTTGATTTACATTTCCTTTGTTAAGAAGGTTAAACATCTTTTCAAATGTTTGTTAGCTATTTGAAATCCATCTATATTTGTTAACTATTGAACTGTTGAGAGGGCTTAATCTTCTGAACATACTTCCCTGAGTTATAATTTTGAACTTTGGCATTCCTTTTTTCTGTTGCTTTATAGAATCTCTTCTCATGTTTTCTATCCTTTTGTCTTTAGTTATCTGTTTAGTTCAGGGTGCAAAGGACTACGTGTGTGCCCATTTTGATTATCTTCCTATTGTTATAAATGTTTATAGTTTTAAATGACTACTTTACAGCTGCTCCTTTCTTTGAAATGGACAGGAAATCTTACCCACTTCTACCCAATCCTGCTGTTCCTGGCAGCTGTCCCTTCCATTTGAAGACTATATAGTGCCATCAGTAGGTCACCAAGTTCCAGGCACTGAGTCTCACAGGCTTTTGTTGTTGTTGTTGTTCTTGTTCTTCAGTTGCTGAGTCATCTCCAACTCTTTGCAACCCCTTGGACTGTAGCAAGCCCGGCTTCCCTGTCTTTCATCATCTCCCAGAATTGGCTCAAATCCATTGAGTTAAGCCAGTGGAGTTGTCCATTAAATCGGTGATGCCATCCAACTATCTCATCCTTTGTCGCCCCGTTCTTCTCTCAATCTTTCCCAGCATCAGTGTCTTTTCCAGTGAGTTGGCTCTTTGTCCCAGCTGGCCCAAGTATTGGAGCTTCAGCATCAGTCCTTCCAGCAGATATTCAGGGTTGATTTCCTTTAGGATTGACTGGCTTGCTCTGCTTGCTGTCCAGGGAACTCTCAAGAGTCTTCTCCAGCATCACAATTTGAAAGCATCAGTTCTTTGGCGCTCAGCCTTCTTTATGGTCCAGCTCTCACATATGTACCTGACTACTGAAAAAACCATAGGTTTGACTGTACTGACCTTTGTCACAGGCTTTTAGTGGGAATAAAAGTGAAAGAACATGAAATCAGATTTATAAAAGACAGGTGGAAACAGAATGGCAGTTTATGGTGATACTTCTTTATACTAACCAGAATGCCCAGATATCCTTATCAAATGTACTTTGTCACTTGCCAGGGTACTAAGAACCCAGGTTAGTGATTTGAACTTATTTGGTACACCTGGAATTTGTAACAAAAGCTGTATCTGTTTGTATGCCTTACAGTTTTTTAAAGGCATGGCTTATATACCTTTCTGATTGATAATAAGATTGTTCTTGTTTTTGGTGAAAATTTTAAGTCTACTTCCAGAAATTGTTGCATGTGACTTGGTGTAGAAGTTTTGAGTGCTGAATTTCTTTCTGCCGAAAGTTAATGATTGGTTTTTGATCTAAACTTTTTTTCTGGTGAGGAGGCTTATGCCCCATAAAAAAGAATAATGTATAGCAAGACTTAAACATAATGCCTCCTCAGAATATGTGATACATTGTTATTGCTCAGTAGTAATATATAGTGTGATTTTTTTTTAAACTTAAAAAACCTTTATCTAGAAATACATATAGATTCATATGCAGTTTTAAGAAATACTAAAGAGAAATTTCATATATCCTTTACCCTATTTTTCCCAGTGGTAATATCTTGCATGACTAATGCCACTTTTAGAAAATTGACATTGATACAATCCGTAGACTTTTTTTCAGGTTCCTATATTTATACTCAGACCCCTTTGTTGGTGGTGGGTGTGAAAGAATTTTGTGTATTTGCTTTTTTATAATATTACCACATATGTAGTTTGAGTGACCACTATCACAGTCAAGGCACAGAATAGCCCCATTACAAGAATCCTTCATGCTACTCTTTAATAACCATAATTACCACCTGTACCCCAAGCCTCTCTCGGAACTACTCAGCTGTTCTCCATCTCTATAGAATGTTATATAAATGGAGTCATACATATGTAATTTTTTGAAATTGGATTTTTTTACTCATCGTAATTCCTTTGAGATCCATTCAGGTTGTGTGTATTAGTAGTTCATTCCTTTTTATTGCTAAGTGGTATTCCATGATATGAATGTACCATAACTGTGACATAGACCCATTGAAGGACGTTTGGGTTATTACACTTTGGGGCTATGAACAAATAGTTCAGTTCGGTCACTCAGTCGTGTCCGATTATGCGACCCCACGGGCTGCAGCACGCCAGGTCTCTCTGTCTATCACCAACTCATGGAGCTTACTCAAACTCATGTCCGTTGAGTCGGTGATGCCATCCAACCATCTCATCCTCTCTCATCCCCTTTGCCTCCCGCCTTCAATCTTTCCCAGCATCAGGGTCTTTTCAAATGAGTCAGCTCTTCGCAGCAAGTGGCCAAAGTACTGGAGTTTCAACTTCAACATCAGTCCTTCCAATGAATATTCACGACTGATTTCCTTTAGGATGGACTGGTTGGCTCTCCTTGCAGTCCAAGGGACTCTCAAGAGTCTTTTCCAACACCACAGTTCAAAAGCATCAATTCTTTGGTGCTCAGCTTTCTTTATAGTCCAACTCTCACATCCATACACAACTACTGGAAAAACTATAGCCTTGACTAGACGGACCTTTGTTGGCAAAGTAACGTCTCTGCTTTTTAACATGCTGTCTAGATTGGTCATAACTTTTCTTCCAAGGAGTAAGCATCTTTTAATTTCATGGCTGCAGTCACCATCTGCAGTGATTTTGGAGCCCAAAAAATAAAGTCAGCCACTGTTTCCCTATCTATTTGCCATGAAGTGATGGGACCAGATGCCATGATCTTCGTTTTCTGAATGTTGAGCTTTAAGCCAACTTTTTCACTCTCCTCTTTCACGTTCATTAAGAGGCTCTTTAGTTCTTCTTCACTTTCTGCCATGTGGTATCATCTGCATATCTGAGGTTATTGATATTTCTCCTGGCAATCTTGGTTCCAGCTTGTGCTTCTTCCAGCCCAGCATTTCTCATGATGTACTCTGCATATAAGTTAAATAAGCAGAGTGACAATATACAGCCTTGATATACTGCGTTCCCTATTTGGAACCAGTCTGTTGTTCCATGTCCAGGTCTGAGTGTTGCTTCCTGACCTGCATATAGGTTTCTCAAGAGGCAGGTCAGGTGGTCTGTTAGGGGACTTGCCTGTGGGTGTCCGGGAGTCTCTGGTGAAGGCATGGGTTGGTGGTGGCCTGCTACAGGGTTGGGGGCACACTGTAACAGCACATGCCTGGGGTCTTTGAGGGAAGTCACGTCATCTTCATTGCCTCCACCATAGTTTGGCCCCAGATAAATAGAGAGGAAACACAGCCCCACTCATCAACAGAAAATTGGATTAAAGATTTACTGAGCATGGCCCCGCCCATCAGAAGAAGACCCAGTGTCCCCCTCAGGCAGTCTATCCTGTCAGGAAGCTTTCATAAGCCTCTTATCCTTCTTCATCAGAGGGCTGACAGACTGAAAACCATACTCACAGAAAACTAACCAACCACATGGGCCACCGCCTTGTCTAACTCAGTCAAACTATGAGCCATGCTGTGGGGCCACCCAAGCCGGACGGGTCATGGTGGAGAGTTCTGACAAAATGTGGTCCGCTGGAGAAGGGAATGGCAAACCACTTCAGTATTCCTGCCTTGAGAATCCTGTGAACAGTATGAACAAATAAAACTGGTATAAATGTTTGTGTGGCTTCCCTGGTGGCTCAGATGGTAAAGAATCTGCCTGCAATGCAGGAGACCTGGGTTCAATCCCTCATTTCCCCTGGAGAAGAGAATGGCTTTCCACTCCAGTATTCTTGGCTGGAGAATTCCATGGACAGAGAGGAGACTGCCAGGCCACAGTCCATGGGGTCACAAAGAGTTGAAAGTGACTGAGTGACTAACACAAATATTTGTGTCCAGGTTTTTATGTGAACCTAGATTTGTTTCTCTAGGATAAATGCCCAAGAGTACAATTAGTAGCAATGCATTTTTAAAAAAAACACTGCAGTTAAGACTGGAATATGTATGCTGTGTAGAATTTTCTAAACAACATGTCTTAAATGATAAATTGCTACTATCTTGAATTTAATTCTAATTTATATTTGGAAACAGCCTATTGCTTAATTGGTAAATAAAGAATAAGAAGTGAGAAAATTTTGAAAATTTATTTTACAATTTAGAGGATTGGGTTTAAAGTTAATAGCATTATTGCATTATTTACTATACAGTTCACCCATGAAACAATTCAAGTCCAGTTTTAGAACATAGCAGCTTAGAAAGTTCCCTCAGACCTGTTTGCAGTGAGTCCTCACTGTCCAGGCAACCATTAATAAGTTTTTAGTCTCTATAATATAATTTCATGGCAGTAGAATAATTCACTATATAGCCTTTTGTACCTGGCTTCTTTCACTTAGTTTAGTGTTTTGGAGGTTTGTCCACCTTGTTTCATTATTGTAGTAGTATTTGGTTGCATGGTTAAACCAAGTTTTCTGTATTTTCACCAGTTAATTGGTTAGGATGGTTTCCAGTTAGGACTGTTAGGACTAATGCAGCTATAAACATTTGTGTGGTTATTATTATTATTTGTGTGTTGTTTCTCTTGAGTAGATAACTTAGGAGTGGATTACTGACTTACATGTTTAACTTCTATGAGACTGTCAAAGAGCTTTCCACTGGAGTTATACTTTTTTATATTCCCACCAACAATGTATGAGGGTTACATTTTCTCCACATCCTCACCAACACTTGGTTGTACTATATATTTTATTGTAGTCTTTTTAGTGAATGTGTTGAAACTTCATTGTGGTTTTAATTTGCAGTTCTGAAATGACTAATGGAAGAGCATCTTTTCTTGTGCTTATTAGCCATTTGTGTATCTTCTTCAGTCAAATGTCTATTTTGATACTTTGCCCATTTAAAAAATTGAGTTGTCTGAGTTGTCTGTGTTTTTAGAGTTGTAAGAGTTCTATGTTCTGAATATATGTCCTTTATCAAATATATGTGCCTTTTCTTTTTCTTATTGATGTGTTTTGAAGGGCACAAGTTTTAAATTTATCGTTTTCATCCTCATATAGAAAAACATTTTTTTTTTAAGAAGGCAGTCTTACCAGTGGAAGAAATATACTTAAATTGTGACCTTTATTCATCTGTTTCTAAAATATACTGAGTTCCAGCCTTGATTGTTTTCTTGGTTTTAGCTTTTTTTACCCAACAATGAAACAACAGCTTATAATACACAGAGCCTTCTGAACGTATTATAAATCTTGTGTGAAAAATTGAGTTTTCATCATTTTACTTTATAGTGAAAAAGTAATAAATAATTCTCCCTCAGGTCTGTTTCAGACCATTTCTTGAATATCAGGTAATTAAACTTGACTGAGATACACAATATACATGTTAAAACTAATGCCAAAAGCTATCAGAAATTCAGGGTAGTGAGGAACCAGTGTCTCTGAACTCTGGAGCTCAGTCACAACAGTGTAATTCTTGCTTGAGAGGTATCAAGTTTTTTATCATCATTTTTCCTCTTCATATCTCACTTCCGTCTTAGTTTGACATTGGCTCACTAGTAGTAAATTATTAAGTGCAAGGTAGATCTTGAGTAAATTTTGTTGTTGTTGTTGTTTTAATTTGATCAGGAAAGGAATGCAAACTACACCTGTTATGGCATTGGAGTTGAATTTTTTACCCACTCATTTTCATAAGCAGAAGGCAGCAGAATGATTCTGCTTAATTGAAAGTGAACTCAGGTGGATTTCAAGATGGGTTCAGGTTAAAGATTATTGAGTACTTTTTCACTGCCTTGCATCAACCATCTTTTATGAATCTCCCTATTCCAGAACAGTCCTGGCTTTGGGTCAGTATGTACTCGTAAGTAAATAGCAGACCATATAAGAGACTCTGATAATGAAGATCAGAAACTTAACCTGTGATCACCTCTCAGGACACTTTTAGTATGAACTGTGTGTAAACTTCCTACGCATATTTTTGCCTGTAATAGTTAAAATTTTTCTTGCCAAGAAGTAAAATGTCATATCTAAAGTTGATAACATGGAAAAGTTAACAGGGGTTTAGTTGTGGCTTCAGTGAAGACCTCTTAACTGAAAGAAATTTATGAGGGAGGACGTGAGTGGCATCCAGGGTGTTGGTGGAGTAACGTGTGAAGGTCTTGTGCGGGTCCACCCCAAGAGAAAATTGTCGCTCAGTCGTGTCTGACTGTTTGCAACCCCGTGGGCTGCAGCATGCCGGGCTTCCCTGTCCCTTACTGTCTCCCTGAGTTTCCTCAAACTCGTATCCATTGAGTTAATGATGCCATCCAACCATCTCATCCTCTGTTGCCCCCTTCTCCTCCTGCCCTTAATCTTTCCCAGCATCGGTCTTTTCCAGATGAGTCAGTTCTTCGCATCATGTGGCCAAAGTATTGAGCATCAGCATCAGTCCTTAACAGTGAATATTCAGAGTTGATTTCGTTTAGGTTTCACTGGTTTGATCTCTTTGCTGTCTAAGGGACTTTCAGGAGTCTTTGGGAAGCTGTCTTTGTTTTGCATTGTACACCATGCCATGGAGGTTGATCTTTCAGACATGGAACACCTGTTTGTGCAGATATTTACTTGTTGCAGTTTTCCCCAGCATGGTTGATTGCACAGAAGTGAAAATATGGGAAAGTGTTTTAATAAGCATGCTATAGTCTTTCAAACATCTACTCTCTAGAGGTTTTGCCAGAAATGTATTTCAAGTAAGTAATAGTCTTCAAGCCTTTTATGGTGATAGATCCTGCTGAGTTAACCACAAACTGTTTTGGTTAGGCTGCAGTTAGCCAAGCAGCACTTAGTTGTATAGGCAATCTCATCCTATCCTTTTACCAACCACATCTAGTAAGCTGAGGGCCCTCCAACCTAGTTTGGATGCCTTCTCTCAATTACGAACCAGGTTGTGTGTTTTGCAGACTGTTGAGAAAATGTGGAGAGTTAACAAGCAGGCGAGTGGACTTCCTGTCTTTAATTTTCTTCCTCAAACTAATGGTGTTGCTCTCACTGACCATGTTTTAACTATATGATTTAATGAGGTTTTCTTCACAGCATTTACAGCTGGTGATTTTTATCTTTATGTTTTTGAAGAATATTCTCTGATACCCTTGTTTGTCAGTGTCAGTTCCAGAGTATGCAGGGAGGTTGTTTGGGAAGGAATTCTGATTTGATCAGGAAACTTGAACTGCTGTATCTTTAGACTGCTTTTCTCCACTTAAGCATGAACATGCATTAAAAAGGTGGATCTGCTAATAAATAACGGAACCCCATTTGCTGCAATATAGAAAAAATGTTAGATGATCTATTGCCCTTTATTTGTACCATTAGTGTAGCTGCGTAAGGGTCGATGGGGACCTTTCTGAGTCTCTTGAGTGATAAAAAGTGACCCATCTTCCCTTTGCCTCCCTAGAGATCTTGCCCTTTAAAGTTGCCAAGGTGCATATATCATCCTGCTCACCTATGAAATGGTTTTATGGGCCGTGGGGCATCCTCTGTTTACATTTGGTTCTGGAGATAAATGTTGAGGTGACTTCTCATCACAGATTCACAAATTGGCTGAATCATCCTTAATTTTTGCTATTTGTTGGTCTTAAATTTGTCTCTTGGGCTAAAGTTGATTGGTTGCTCATTTCTCATATATAAGTTGTATTTAAGTTTGTGTTCTGAAGTGTCTGTATATTAATAGCTTAAAATATATACTTTAAAGTTTCTAAATCATGGCAAAAGTTTGAGTAATAACCACTATTAAAACCTGTGACACCGAAAATAAATGGCTTTGGCTTGAGCCAAGTAAGTTCAAACTTAGCTCGTTCTAAAAGTATAAATGAGACATGAGATGTTAATAAGTTGAATTTATAACGTATTTTCTTATAGAAGCATTAAAGATGAAATTCACATTTTATTTCTAACTTTTTCAAACATTCAAATGAGATACCGATAGGTTCGATGGTCTTAGCATATTTCTCCTGGTGGTAATCAGTTTCTCACTGACTTGAACAACAGTGTCACTAATAAGTAAACAAGTCTAAAAGTATTTTCAGACTTTAAAAAAGTTGACATTGAAATGTAAACAGATAAGCTTAGTTCTTACAATGTGTGTTCAAGTGGATATAAACATTGAATTTGGGAAGCATTATAAAGTAATGCTTCTTCTTCCCTATCACTGCTATTGCTAATTATCACTCCATTATAAAGTCCTTTTTTTTTTCTTTGAAGTGGTGTGTATCACCTGTAAAGAGGACTCATAGTGAAGGGAAATGGAGAGTGGCTGCAAAGGCCTGAATATGGGATGTGACTCTGAACTTGCCCTGGCTTTTGTTTCTAAGCTACAAAATAAAAGGCTTACCTTTACTACATCTCAGTAGTGCTTTGCAGCTCCAAATCCTTAAATTCATGGGTTCTAAACGTTTTTTACCTAGTTTTAGTCTAAATAAATAACATCTGAGATGCTCAGCAATTAAATTATTTGCAAATATTGTACAGTTGTGGATTAGCATATCTTACTGCTTCCCCCCACCCCCACCTCTAAGAAAAAACTATAACACCATTGGAAATTTCTTACCATCTATTAGCTTTCAGATAAGAGCAGAAGCCTCAGGTTGAGTTTCTACTGTGTATAGAACACATACACATTCTGTTTGTGTGCTGAACAGATACACATTCTGTGTACAGTCTTAGGATAACTAAATGCACGGAATTCTTAAACCCAACTAACTTTCTTAATGGTTCTGAAGAGAATTGAACTCTACTGCTCTAAGGCTTCCATTGGCGGTAGTGAATTACCTTCTCCCTCATGCACTCACAATCATATTAGTTTTTGTATGTATACACACACACACACACACGTATTCCTGTCTGCATCTCTGGGAAACTTGAGAAAATAATAAAATCATTTTTTGTGTGCTCTGTGGTTCAGGTTGAGAAGGCTGTGGACACTGATGTGGTGTAATCGATTCTCATGTGAATTTACAAATGCACGACAAAAACCTACAGCAGAGATGTTCTGTGTACTTAAGAAATCAGCCCCTGGCATATGCTTTTAGTTTTCCAGGAACCTAAACACTCGGTGAACACCTACAGTCCTTTCTATCACTGGTGATCATGTGCTTTGGCTGCCCAGATTATTTGGAGTTCCCCACACTTAAAAACGTGTTTGTCTCTCCCCTTGCACGTTTCCCCTCCTCGGAATGTTCCCTTTGTTCACTGGTTCATTGACTGAAAACTCCCTAGTCAGCTTCTGTTACTCATCTCAGTACAGAGTTGGTTTTCCCTCTTTGGTGCCCCAATACCTGGCCTTGTAACCATCTTTCACATTTGAAAAATAGCATTTTACAGCAGCATCTCACAACCCCATCCTTATCCATCCCCAGAGGGACTGTTAGACTTGTCAACCTCTGATGAGTGTTGGTTGAATATGGAATAATCCATTTACACTTTCTTGCTCAGTGTAGATACGATAGGCATTTATAGTACGGTTTTGCAGCAGTGCATCTGGGTAGCAGTGTATCTGGATTTGGTCCAAGTGCATATAGAAATGCAGTCTTGGCTTTGTTAATACCACACTCAAATCACCTGAGCCCCAAAACTGCTATTACCAGCTGACAAAAGCACAAAGACATTAAAAAACAGCTTAAGTGATGTAAAGGCTGCATATGTCAAATACAGGTGTGTTATTAGTGGCATAGAACAAGGCAGAGAGAACTTTAAAAAAATAAATAAAATAGAGCTTCAAAGGAGGTACGTACCCAGAAAACCTAAAGTGAAATGGCTGCACTGTCGCTTTGAGGCCTTCCCAGGTGGCTGAGTGGTCAAGAATCTGCCTGCCAGTGCAGGAGATGCAGGTTCAATCCCTGGGTTGGTCCCTGGGAAGATCCCTGAAGGAGAAAATGGCAACCCACTCCAGTATTCTTGCCTTGAGAATCCCATGGACAGAGGAGCCTGGTGGGCTACAGGGTCTCAAAGAGTAGGACCTTACTTAGCGATTGAGCGCCAGCACATGTTTTCATTATATAGAATGGCTTTAAAAAGTCAGTACCATTCTTGGGCCTTTCATAGTTTTCTCATTTGTGAAACTGTTGTTTTGAGAGAATTGTTTGAGGATGTATGAGCAAGTGTGTTGAAAGTGAGAAAGCAACAAAATAGAAGTGTGCAATATTAGTGAAACCGGAACAGATTCTGAAGTTTGAATCGTTGAGAAGTTTCTAGAATTGTCACCTCTTTTCAAAGAGGTTAATACATAAGACCTTGCATATAGTGAATGTTCAATAAATATTTCTTGAGTCAAGGAAACAAGTGAGGCTTGGGGATATAATGAACAAAAATGACACCATGGCTTGGATTGGAGTGCAAAAAGAGTGGTCCAGGCCAAAGAATCTTCCAGAGAATGTCTAGAACTGCCAGTGCTACTTGGCAGTGAATTGTGATGGTAAGAACTTAGATCTGGCTTCTAGGGCATGAGGGAACTCATGCTGAGACTTTGAGGGAGCTGCTGCTGCTGCTGCTAAGTCACTTCAGTTGTGTCCGACTCTGTGCGACCCCAGAGACGGCAGCCCACCAGGCTCCCCCGTCCCTGGGATTCTCCAGGCAAGAGTGGGTTGCCGTTTCCTTCTCCAAAGCATGAAAGTGAAAAGTGAAAGTGAAGTCGCTCAGTCGTGTCCGACTCTGCTCGAACCCTTGTACTGCAGCCCACCAGGCTCCTCCATCCATGGGATTGTCCAGGCAAGGGTACTGGAGTGGGGTGCCATTGCAACCAACTCTTCTACTTTGAGGGGGGAGTGGTGTAATCAGTGACAGTGAATGAACTTTGACACTCCTTGAGATAAACTGAAGACAGGACAATACTAGAGGCCTGAAGGTTTGTAGTAAAAATAGCTCAGGTGAGCTGTACCTTGATCCACAGTGGGAGGTGGAATAATAAGCATTTATTGAGGGACCATTATATGCTAGACCTGGTACCAGGCGTGTACTTTTTTATCTTCACGGCAGCCATGGAGACACCTAGTATTACTGCCATTTTAAAGATGAAGATAGACATAACCCATCCGGAACATACGGAGTCAGTATGATGTATTAACTCCAGTTGCAGAGGAAGGTGTTACATACATGACAGGGAAAAGTGGGAGTGGGTGGACATTCCTATTTGTTTGTTGTTATACTGAACATTGTCTTACTGTGAGGAAGGATCTTAAACCTTTGGAAATTCATACTACCAGTTCATTTGATAATGAATGGTGGGGTAATGTATTGGGGGAGGGAAAATAACAAATACGTACATTGGAAAGTAAAACTAAGAGCTCTGTCCAGTAACTAACTTGGCACTTGAGGAACCTAAGTATATGAACTACCCTGAGAAGAAATGAAAGTAAAATTTTAATCATGCAAGTATTTGATGGTGTCCACTATGTGTTTTATTCTGCAGAGCCTCTACCTAGAACAGATGATGTTTTCCTCTCTGATGTCTTCACACGTCTTTACTTTATATAGATATTAGAGGTTTATGTGCAGCAATGCACTTCATTTAAGCTTTCTATTCCTTCATGCAAACCGCCTTTCTAATTGCATTTCTTTCGGAAATGCTTATGTCAGCTTGTCACCTTCCTTCCCTCAGTCACCCCAGAGATTTGGATCAAGAAGATTCCTGTTGTATTGAGGTGCAGCTATTCTGTAGGGAGTCGTTATGATTTATTGCAGCATACTGCTAGTATTCTTTTGCCTCTTTATTCACCAGTTTACTGAATGAGAATCCGCCTGCCTATGCAGGAGATGTGGTGGATTTGCAGGTTAAGAGTCAGATATGACTTAGTGACTAAACAACAAAATGCAGTGTTTAGCTTGCTTAAGATATTTTACCTTGTTTTTTTACTTTATGTGTTCTGAGTATTTTTATATGTCTAGACCATCATCTCCAAAAGGAAACTGTAATATCTTCTACTTGTTTGCCATTGAATCCAGTGTGAGCAGGCTCATTTCTTAAAAAAAAAACAAAAAAAAAAAAACAAAGGTGTAATAAGGAACAAACTTAGTCATTTTAGTTTTTTGTGTGTTTTAGCTATACCAATTGGATGAAATAATAAAGGCAAAGGAAATTTGCCGATTAAATTGCTGAGTTTATAGAAACAACTTTTTAAGTACCACATGAAAAGCAGTGTATTTGTAAAAGATGCCTGATGTGTTGTAAAATAATTTTGACTTTTTTCTGCCAGTTCTAAGATTTATATTAAGTTAAAATTTTAAACACAAAGACATACTATTGCCTTCATGGTGGTGATGATGGACTAGAACACATTTCCAAGAATGCACCTGTTGTTAAAAGAAGGACTTCTACTGGATGGCATTTTCAAGTCATCTCATTTTTTCAAAGTGTAATTTTCAGGAAGAAAATAATAACTTGCATGAAAAGTGTTGTTTATTATGTCATCAAAATGTGGAATGGGATATTCTTAATAGATTTAAAGAAGAAAAACATTTTATGTATGTTTGCAACTTAGATGTTTGGAGGTGAGAGGCATTTGGTGACCAGACATTGTTTTTTTATTTCATTAATTCTTTCAAGACTCCTCAAGACACGTGATGTTAGGCTGACAGTTCATGTGCTCCATCTTTCAGGCACACTGCCCAGGGTCCAGCCTATCGCTAACAGAAGTAAAGACATTAAGGATCCCAGTAACCCACTGTCACATCAATCTGTGTATTCTGATCAGTGGAACTGGGAGAACTTGTGGGCATTAGGGCTACAGACAGTGAAAGGCACTTCTGCCATTGAGGTGAGACTCTTTAAATGGAAAATGACTTCAAACAGTGGTGCCAAGGTGGTGTCGTTTACAGTTGGCCCAGGTTCATCTTAGAATGGAAAGTTCTTGGAGAGAGCTAATTTTTCTCATTGTGTCACCTGTAATTGTTCTTAGAATGGCTTCACTTTTAAAATAGAGAAAGTGAAAATTGCATTGCATCTTTTAAGATAATTGTCACCAAATTCTGTTTTTTTTCATATGTAAAACTGCCTGCTTGAAATCTTTATGCTTAGTGCATCAACCTCATACCTCTGGAGAGTTGCACAGAAAATCCACGGTTGCCAGAGAATCTAAAATTACTCTGAAGTTGCATTTGATTTTGAATTATTAAAAACATTACCATTGTATATAACCAGGATTGGGGGATAGAATCCTATTATTACAGATCATATCGACTAGTGGTTTTCTTATATAACAAACATAAGCTATAGTTAAAGTCTCTCTGCTTAAACTCAGGCAATTTTAATAGCTTAAGAGTTAACCTACATTACTTTGTATTGAGTTCCTAAGAGTGTTCCATGCTTGCAGCTTCAGGAGCAGTTTTGAGTGCCCTTCTTTCCTCCCATTCTTGGCATCCTTAATATTGTCTGTTGATTTCTCAGAGCTTTTTGCCTTAGACGGCAAGTAGACATAAATCCAGTGGTTTCCTTCTCCCTGTTTGTGTGTGTGTGTGTGTTGCTGATAATGGAGATTGGGGGGGAGTTTTTCTCTTGAACAGATGTCACCCGTCTTGTTTTGTCTGACATTTACAGATTTTACTCCTTTGACACAATCACGAGCTTTGACTCGTATTCAAGACTGAACTTACTTTCAGGGTGGTTCTTACTACTCTAGCTCAGCACCTCACTCCATCTCCACCTCATTTTTTATACCAACTTGCTTGTTTGAAAAGGATCTGAAAAGAATGAGTGTGGTTCCTGGGACTCAGGTACTCAGATCTATGTTTGGGGACCCCAGCAATTGGGTTAAATCTAGGAGGAATTAGGGGGCAATGTCTAGCACTTAAGGAAGGCCTATGAGAAACATGTTATGAGAAGCTTGTTAGGAGAGTTTACTCCTAAAATGGCTCTCCATGTAGACTTTACAGTAGAGTCTCCTGGGGAGCATGGTTCCTTTGCCTAGATGGGCTCCGTCTCAGACCCATTAAATCAGTGTCTCTTGGTGGGACCGGAGCCTCATTATGCTTTCAAGGCTGCCTTGTTGATTCTGATGTGCAGTCTGTGTTGAGAGTTACTGATCTAAGGGCAAACATAGTAGTTGGCAATCAGTGATATGAACCTAGTAGGATTGTCTACCAAAGCTGTTCCTCCTTCAGCCGTTTCTGTGTCTTTTAAATTCAGTGTATTCCTGTTGTTGAACTCAACTTTTCATTAAGCTAGTGAATTTTACTTTTCTATAAAATAGTATATAGAAGACAGTACAGAGGACTTAGAGTAGTTGAGTACCTGCTCCCTGAATAATAATGGAGATCTGGCTCCCTGCCTGGCTTTCTGGTCTCATCTTCTGGTGCCCAGTCTACAAATCTGCCACCTTGGTCTTGCTTTAGTATGTCCTACACAGTACTATTTTCCTTCTGACCATAGGGCTGTTTCCCATGTTTTCCCTACCCGAGACTGCCTCTGTTTGACTCTTCCCCCACCATCCGTCTCTGGTTAACTACATCAGCCTACCCCAAAGCCACTTTCTTTGAATATGCTCTCCATGTTCCTGTGCTTTCTCAGTTGTAATTTTCTGTGCATGTGTGTGGTTATTTGCTACTTTGATTCCCTATTTAGACCTAGCTTTTACCTGCTGTTGGTTGTGTCTAGCATCTAGCACAGGGCTTGAGACACTGCATGCACTGAGTGAGTGAATTAAAGTGGCAGTGGAACTGGACACAAATTCTGTAATCTTGGGTGTGTCTATAGAACCAAACAAATAGGATAGCTGTTAGGAACTCAGAGACTTCTGAGGCTGGGGATACTGAGTAGCATATAGGTTTTATCTTAAAGCTTTTAGGAGTGCTGTTTTGAAAATTCTGGAGCCCCATTTGAGCTCTGCACATTTGCTCTGGTTTGGAAGGGAGATAAATTGTGCTAATTGTTTGTCTTCCATGGGCTTTGCAGGATGGAAAGTCAAAGTCAGTATGGAAAAATAGTGGTTTATAAAGAGTGATTGTTTTTAGAGGAATTGGTATTCAGTGGTAGCAAAACTTATGGACACAGATTAGTTAAAAGTTTTTTGGATGCTTTTTTTCTTTTAAGGAAATGGGGATAATTCACACCTTGGGTTTAAAATTGGCAGGCAAACCAATTGTTTATTAAACCACCCGTTTATTAATAGCAGAGGAGTCTGGGGATACATGTCTAATATTTAGGAATGTATTTTCACATATCTGTGAATGTTAATTTCAGAATATTTACATGAGTTTTATAAGGAAGGCAGTGTTAACGGAATAAAAAGAACAAGACCACTATACCCAGGAGTTAGACAGTAAATAATAGTTGAAACCTCTGGTAGATCACTGAGCATCTATATTTCATTTTTGTCATCTGTAAAATAGAAGGAATTGAACTAAATATTTTCTAACTGGGAAGAACTGAGAGAACATTGTTACCTACAGCCCTTTTTTTGGTCTGAATTTACCCTACCTTACAGCTTAAATGAAGACAGAATGAAAGATAATCATAGATGCACCTCCCTTAATTCCTGCTTTTTATTGTCCAGGGAATAAAATGCATGGTGATTCATCAGTGTTATTTGCTAATGACCAATTTAGCAGGAAGCCTGAGGCTTAAGCTCACTGGAAAGCATTAGCAAAGCCACAGTATTCATGACAGTAGAATGAAGACCTTTCTGTGATCTTGGTGGCCAGCTCTTCTGAAAAGTTTCCAGGCGAAAATCACCCTCCATGGCTTAGGTAGAGCTTTAGGGGGTCAGTTTAGAATTTGTACACATACTGAAGTGGGCTTTTCAAGTAACAGAAAATGAGACTTTAACTATAGATGCCTCTGCTTGCTCACCCCGCAAGGGGACGGTTGGCCTGGTCTAAGTGCCTGCACTGTCGTGTTTCAGGTCTTGCCTCTGTGTATGGTCGCTTGTATCTGGGCCCTCATCACAAAATTCCTCCTCCACCTTACTTTGTTCAGCTCTCTCCCTCCCTTCCCCCAAATTACTGATAATAGTATAAACAGTCTGTTTGTCCCTAAATTCTCTTCTTAGGGGTCCAGTGGCCCTAAGTGAAGACTGTTGCCCTTTGGTTTTTAAAAGTATGAGGAAGCCATGGGAAACTCAGCCAAATTTTGAATTTCAGGTGATTAGAATGACAATGTCAATGCTGTATATTCTTTTTCCTAGTCCTAACTTTCTGCTTTGATCTTTCATTTTATTTTAGGTATATATATAAATATTTAATCTCTGATTAAGAAAATTTATAATCCACTTCCTCCTTTGTGGTATACAATGGAAGTAGAATAGAGGTTCAATTTTTAGAAATTTTTAAGTTTTCTTAAAACATTGAATTTCTCTAAGGTACTTCATATTTTTAGTTTTTTAAGAATTTTACTTCAATATGGACTCCAGATACATACACAGCTTTATGTTAAGTATATCTAAAATATTAAAAGACTTTAAACAGTATCCATATCATTCTTGGATTGAAACTGGATCCTTAGCTGTCACCAGATGTCAGAGATAGACAATGGGGTCTTTCCTAAAAGCTCTTAGCCACTAAACAGGAAAACTGTGTTAACCAAGGAAATGCACGACTATGTATAATTTCACAGTGAGTAGCCAGCTATCTGTTTGTGGCAGATGTAGCTTGATCCTGTTGTTTTTCCTGTGGGGATTTTCAGGGTCATTGGCCCACCAGACTGATTTCAAGTGCTGTCAGTGATATTTCCACTTAAAGGGAGGACTTTTACCAAGAAACCTTTTTTGGGGGAACAAGATTTCTAATGAGAAAATTAATGGCTCTCTAATTTTAAAGACAGAGACAAAACATTGTCTTAAGGCAAATTAAACAATGAGAATGGCATTCCCTTTAGATAACATTTCACTGACTTTTTAGAGACTTTTCCTAATAAAAGAGCATAAGCAAATTATGTTATTCAAACCTTAATTTCTTTCCATTGTCCTGCAACACTCCCCTTTTAACTACAAGAACACCTGCTTACCACCTAATAACAGTTAAGTAGACACAATGAAATTATTTTAGGCTTCTTCATATATGTTTTAAATATGAGTCATGAGTATCTGAAGAGTTGACATGAGGTCAGAACTGAGTTGCTTACATTAATTATTGAATAAGATTCACTTCTGGCTTTCTTGAATTAACCATTATTCCCTGTAGAGTAGATCTGATGAGACTATATAATCTTACAGGTTTTGTAGAAAATAGATGTATTTTAACGTGGAACATGGATTCTCTTTCCTAAACATTTTTCTTTTAAACTATTGTCTGTTTGGGAAATGTAGGAGGCATGTGTCCATGGGTGAACTATTGATATCTATTGCTGTGTAACAAATTATCCCCCAAATAGAAACTTAAAACAGATGTTATCTCACAGCTTTTTAATTTATTGAGATACAATTGAATTATGTATAAACACAAATAGCACTGTATATGTTTAAGGTGTATAGCATGACTTGACTTAAATATATTGTGAAGTGATAATCACAGTAATTTTTGTTAGCATCCATCATCTCAGATACCAAAAAAAAAGGGAAAAAAAATTTTTTTCTTTATGAGAATTTAAGAAGACTTACTCTCTTAGCCCTTTTCACATGACCACACAAGAGTGTCAGCTGTGGTCATCATGTTGTGTGTTACATCCTCAGTACTTACTTAATTTTATTACTGGAAGTTTGTGCCTTTTCACCACCTTTATCCAATTCTCACACCTTTAAAAAGGCTTAAGAATCTGAGAGTGGCTTAGCTGGGTGATTAATCTGGCTCAGGTCGCTAACGAGGTTCTATCAAGATGTTGGATGGGGCTGCAGTCATCTGAAGGCTTGACTGGGGTCAGAGCATCTGCTTTTGAGATGACTTCTTGTGTGACTTTGCTGAAAACCTCAGTTCCTCGCTAGCTAACGGTTGGCAAGGCAGGAGGTCTTAGCTGCTCATCACGTGAACCTCTTCTTAAGGCCTCGTAAGCACCCTTAGTGCAGGACTGCTGGCTTCTTGCAGTGGCCCGAGAGAGAGCAGGGAGGGTGCTGCAGTCCCCTCTCCCTCTCAGTGCAACGCACCGGAGTCCCATGCTGTCCGTTAGACGCCTGTTGAAAGTGAAGGGACAGAAGGAAGGTAGAGCAGTAGGTACCTTTTGGGTGGAATTAGGAGCACTAGTTTATTTGGGTGGTATATTTGTGTCTGTATTTTGTTGGTGTCATGGTATGTGAAGAGCCTGTGCTTTTGAGGAGTGTGTGGTTTTCTATGAAGTGGATTTGGGAGATTGTTCACTGGGCGTGAGTGGAGGGGTATGTGCTGGTATATGTGAGATGAGATTGAGGTAAGGTAACAGTTGGATGCTGTTTTTATCAGGAAGGAAGACTGATTGATTGGTGGGATAAGGTAGACTCTTCACTCTCTCAGGTGGGTGGAGATTTCATTTGGAGGCCTCCAAGAGGCATTTCTGCTTTTGGTTGCTGCCTTTGCTGTGAACTGGAAATATTTTGTCACACATGCACACAATGTTGATATGCCCTTAAGCAGTGAATCCTTAAGGAAATCAAGCCACACACACACACACACACAATGTTGATATGCTCTTAAGCAGTGAATCCTTAAGGAAATCAAGCCACACACACACACACAAACACACACACACAATGTTGATATATACACAATGTTGATATGCCCTTAAGCAGTGAATCCTTAAGGCATCAACCCTGAATATTCATTGGAAGACCTGATGCTGTAACTGAAGCTCTAATACTTCAGCCACCTGATGTGAAGAGCCAACTCATTGGAAAAGACCCTGATGCTGGGAAAGACTGAGGGCAAGAGGAGAAGGGGGACGACAGAATGAGATGCTTGGATGTCCTCACCAACTCAGGAGTCATAAGGCTGAGCGAACTCCAGGAGATGGAGAAGGACAGGGAAGCCTGGCGTGCTGCAGACCTTGGGGTCACAAAGAGTCAGACACAACTTAGCAACTGAACAACAACAAAAACATGTATTTAATATGGATGTCTTTGTACAAGCATGTTGAATTTGTCTCACCCAAGCTACCCATTTTCGCCTATTTCCATCAAGGATCTGTTTGAAGTATCACCAAACTCTTATATTAACATTTTCAGATTGGGCCTAGTGGATTCGGTTATGAAAGAGATTAAATAAATCTCTTTATAAAGACTTATTCTCTCATGTTGAAACATATTCCAAAGCATTTCTATTTTGAGGGAACTTTAAAATGCAGATTTTGAATTCAGGGCTATTTGCCCATGTGTCACAGGAGAAAAGAAACAGAACATCCTGTAATACTAGACAGTTGGTGATTTTTCTTAGTCTTCAAGCTAACAGTTTATAGAGGCTTAGATTTCAAAAGAGAATAAGTAAAAACTGTTCTTACATCACAAAATACTTGCAGTTTATTAGTTAGGGAAATTAATATGCAAGCAGAAACTCAATTTAAGAATACACAAGCAAGTTTGAACTTAAACTCTGTGTTAATTCTTCTCTAATAAAAGGTAATGATGGGACCAAAGTGAAAGGGAAAGATGGAATGATTCTGGAATATGGGTGTTCTCTTGCACCCTAATGGTAATAAAGTCGGTGACTATATAGAAAAAAGGTAGGATGGCATTTGTGTTCAGTCATGTTCAGTCATTTTCATTTAGCTAAGTTTTTGGATACTGTTCAAGGACTGTCTTAAATTCAGTATTTGCGGTTTTCATAGTTGATAAAGAGAAAAATTGGACAGCTTCAGTGATACCATCCTGAGATTTTGTAAGTCCCAGATGGAATCTTAGCCCATCATCCCTGTTGTTCTTGTTTGTTTTTATATAAACTAGTGTTTGTTGTACCTGTCTTAACTGTGGGATGTACAAATCTTTTGAAGTTAAACCCTCACATTTACTTCTGGGCACTTTTTTCTGAGTAGATTAATAGTTACCATATTTGCAAAAGTTTGCAGGAAGGACCCACATACCCACCCAGGTTAAGAACTGCTGAAGAATTTATTTGCAGCACGCACAGTGTTTTTATCTCTGTTTCCTCAGCATTTAGCACAGTGACTAAGTGTGTCCTAGGGATATGAGTCTGGTATTTTTCTGGGAAAGTTTATTGCTGTAGATGTCCCATAATTCCCTCTACTAACGCATGTTTTGCTTCCTTTTTCTTCTTGGGCCCCAGAACCTCAGAATTAAATACAGAGCATCTTAAGGAGAGCAGTTCTCTTGGATCATTTTGAGAATTTTTATTTTTTTAAAGTCCCTAGGTAGAGACATGGCACCACTCCCTAGAGCTTTAGGGGGTAAGTATTAACCAAAGTTAGCTATTCCAGGTCAAGTGGGCATAGAGAGGAGGAAATCCAAGCAGACCTCGAAACGAGAATAGTAAGTGTGTATAGGGCTTCCGTGGCGGCTCAGTGCAGGGCCTCGCTTCGATCCCTGATCTGGAAGGGTCCCGATGCCTCAGGGCGACTAAGCCTGTGCGCTAGGACCCATGCTCCGCACACCAGGGGAGCTGCCACAGTAAGCCTGCACACCTCGGCTAGAGAAGAGCATGCGCAGCAACAAAGATCCGGCACAGCCAAACAGAAACAAACGGTTTTAAACAGTCTTTAAAAATTAATTCCGTTTTTAAAATCCAGTTTTGTTTTTAAGCACTATGTGTTTTTATTGCAGTGGTAGCGACTCAAGTGCTGAGTGATCCAAAGGAGTAAATCAAATCGTACACTGTTTTGCCTCTTCTGATACGCCACATTCCCGTATTTTAACCTTCCTGACATGGTGACATATACTAAAATTGTTGACATTTTACTTGGTGTTAGCAAGTAGAGGTGTAAAAATTTCCCTTTGACATCTGGTAAGAAAACATGACATCATTTGGGGCTTGGAGTAGATGAATAAGAGTTTTAGTTATGCACTGACCCTTCTCTCAAAAACTCTGAAAAATTTTTTAAGAGTCTTGGTTAGGCACTTACCTGGTAGGCACTTGCCTGGTAGTTTACTGTGTGGAGAGGCAAATTAAAGCCAGATTCTTGTGACAATGACTAGTTTTCTCTAGGCATACTGCCCCTCTGTAAAATAAATGAAAATTTTCATTATTATTTAAAAGCAGTTACTTTGAAGCTAAGCAGAGTAGCAGCCAGTGGACACCAGCCGCCTTTGCAGGTGTTCCCCTGTCTCTGTCTACATTCCTGGATAATCATGCGCCCACAGTAAGATTACCCTGCAAACTGTCATATGTAAAGTGTATAAACTCATTACCATATTGGTTACTAACTCGGACTTTATCACAGACCCAGCACTTAGAGTAATTTTTATTACTAGAAAAAAAGGACAACAGCGAAACACAACTTCTCTCAGAATAACAGAATACCACCCCTACTCCGTTCTCCTAAAGGAAAAAAACACCAGGCCTCATACTTTAATTGACTTGAGTGGTGAGATGGATGGAACACAAGAACACCGTATGAGAGTTACAGACTCGGCGAATATAGTAAGGAAAGCCAGAGAGGGTTCTGTCATCAAGTAAAGGTGGAATCACTGGGTAAAAACAGTGCTATGCAGATTCAGTACAGACGTTTCTTTAATGTTTGCCGTCTGTTGCAAACCCTAAAGGGGATGTGATGACATGCATTTCTCTGCTCAGCTGAGAAGCTGAGCGTAAGCCGCTGCTGTGTGCTCTGCCTGCACCACGATTGAGCCTCTTGCTCTCCTTACTGTTTCTTCTATTTTAAGCATGTTCATATTTTTCTTAACTCTATGGGAGAGTTTTAGTTTTGCCAAAACATAGTCAACAGATTGTTAATCATATTCTTCAGTAGTGGAGAAGGTTAAATGAAGCTGATTCTGTTAAAAGTACACCAAGCAAGATAAATTGGGAGTTAGTGAATATTACCTAAGAGTTTCACGCAGTTCTAAAACTTCTGAGTTGAATTTGCTCATTCTCCAGGAGTCATTTGTTGGGTAGGAAACACCTCTTCTCTGTTGAAGGTATTAATGGTTAGTCCTGATGTCCTTACAGATAGCCCTGCCAGGCAAAAATAGATTTCCTAGCTTCTGTGTGAAGGGAAAGGGTTTGGTCTTGATTTATTGTGTTTGTTGTTCTCAGGAGATGTTTCCTGCTTAGAGAGTGAATATGACTATTGATGAGTTTGTGTCTTCCTGAAGTTTTCCTTTCCGGGTCTCCTGAATTGCAAGCAGATTCTTTACTGACTGAGCCACTTGGGAATTGCTGACGTTTTCCTTATTAGATTTTAAGTTTGGCGAGATTGTGTGGCTGTGGCTTACTTGTTAAGAACAGTTAGGTATGGGAGGAAGTTTTAAATGAATTTTTTGTGATTGATGAATTTGATGCAGTAAAAAGCAAATTCCTTTTAAAGACATTTGGACAAGACCCTGAATTAGTGGTTAAAAATTGAATGCATTGTAATCTGCTTCTAAAAGAATTGTGTTCTCAAGTCTGGGCATGTTATTTTAAGAGCATTCCAGTTTCTCAGAATGAGGCCTGGCTGTGGGTGTGGGTGCTCTTATTTTAACGGGAAGAGTGGACAGCTGTTAGGGTAACAGAGATGGCAGAAGTACAGGACATGGTCATCGATTTACATGCTGTATAAATGCTGTATGGGGACTGTACAGGACCGGAGCAGCTCTGTGCACTTCTCCAAGGAATTTCAGTGTAATAGCAACCTAAAGTAACCAGAAGATAAATTGTTTTCCATGTAATGTTTAATAATACTAGTAATTCAAAATACAATTTTTAAAAACCTTTAAAAAGAGAAAACTCTTTGGCAAATTCACTCGACTCACTAGTGGTGCTCAATAACTGTAGTGTGGCAGTTAAGACTTGTCGTTTTTTCCTTACTGAAAGATTATTTACCTAGTATCAACCCTCTGAGGCATATATTGGTATGAAACTTAGGAAAGCATTTTTTCTGTTTTTACTAAACCAGTTTTAAAAACTTGGATTTGCTTAAGACTGCATATAAAAGTGTGTGTGTGAAAGTGAAAACCAAAATAGTTCTGCTCTTCTACACCCAAGTGTGGGTTTTGCTGGTTGTAACATTTTATCTCATCTGTTTTGAGACAGATGTAGGACATGTATTTTTCTCTCTGTTAAGTGGTTGGGAAAACTGAGGCTGAAGGCTATGGTTCTTAAAAATCATTCTGCAAATTGGTAAGAGAACTGGGGATAAAATGCCATTTTCTTACCATCTGTGACTCTTCACTAGACCAGTTACATTCAGATTAAGAAATATAGCAAGCAGATTACCTGTATAAATATTGTTATCCTGTGAAATCTTACTGTCTGATCCCACATCCATTATTCCAGTTCACTGAAACCCTTAGATTTCTTTAGATTTCCATTCTGTCATCCAAAGTGGTAGATCTCCCTCCAGCTATCCTTTCTAGGCTGGCCACCTGTCTGCTGTGTCCACATCTAATCAGTTGATTTTTACAGACATTTATATAGTACATACACTCTTACTTGTCTGGGTCAACTGGGTAACTTTTAAGAATTGGTGGATAGCTCAGAGTCAAAATGCTTTTTTTATTCCATTACTCTACACCTAAATTAGACAAGTCATTGTCTTTTATTTTCTTCTTTCGGAGTCCAGTACCTCAATTAAGGTAGGCAGCCCACCAGCCTTCTGGTTTATTAACTTTTTTCAGTGGACACGACTTAAACACAGAATTCTGTAGAGACATCAGCCGCCCTGCCCATCACTCAGTTTCTGCAGTTATCATATTGACAAGCTTCTTGATCTTCACAAACACTGCAAAAGTTACTGTTTCTGGTAAGCCATCACTTGCATTTGTGTAAATGTGCATCCTGGACAAAAAGTTGACTCAACGTCGTTGGTCATGGGGAATTGCAAGTTAAAGCCACATTGCGATGCTAATACACATGCACTAGAATGACTCAGACTGACGGTAGCAAGTGCTCTTGAGGATGGGGAGCAGTTGGAAAATCCTGCAGCCACTTTTGAGTTTGGCAGTTTCTTATAAAGTTAAATATATATTGTACTTGCCATAGATTTTTTTAGCCAAGAGAAATGAAAACATGTCCACACAAAGACTTGTAGATGGATGTTCATAGCAGCTTGATTCATGAGAGCTGAAAGCTACAGATAGCCCAGCTGTCCATCAGTAGGTGCCTCGGTAAACAAAACACACAGCAACAGGGATGACTCAGAAAACGCTGTGCTCACTGAAAGTAGCCATATAAAACAGCAGATACATGCCGTGTAGTTCCATTTTATGTGAAACTCCAGGAAAGACTCACTGAATGCACGGTGAGGCCCTCCCTAGCAGCTCCGCTGGTAAAGAAGGCACCTGTAATGCAGGAGAGCCCTGTGTGATTCCTGGGTCAGGAAATAGCTTGGTGGTCTCCTGGAGCTGGGAGTGGAGACGGTCTGGGAAAGGACACTGAAGAACCTTGATCAGGAGTGGTGATTTCACCCCTGTATGTATTTGTCGAAACAAACTGTACTCTTAAAACAACATGTGTTTTGTATGTAAATTATACCTCCTTCTTAAGATTTGTTCTAGGCAGAGATTGTCCAAGTCAGCAGACCTCAGCACTGGTTCCTCTTTCTAGCTCCCCCAGCCCTTCCCTTTTTTGGTTGTTCGGATGGCAGGTGAACAGGCACCTGTAAGCAAACAGAAAGGAATTGGAGAAGCCCCACTTTTCTTCAGCGCTTTTAGAGCTGTGGGGAGGGCAGGGTAACGTCTGAAGGAACAGTGTCTTTGTTGCTTTCTTCCACCACAGGCTGTTTATTCTTTGGAACATGCACTCAGCCTCGGGTCTTGTACCTTTATTCCTGTGCAGAAGACCTCCAGTTTCTTCCAGAGTCTGAAATCTTTTCCCTTTCCCTCTGCAGAATGCCAGAGAAATACATTGTGTGTGTTTTTAGAGGACACTTTTGTCTGACTAGAATGTGGGAGACCTGGGTTCAATCCTGGGATCCGGAAGATCCTCTGGAGAAGGAAATGGCAACCCACTCCAGTACTGTTGCCTGGAAAACCCCATGGATGGAGGAGCCTGGTAGGCTACTGTCCATGGGGTTGCATGACTGAGCGACTAAAGTTTTGTCTGACTAGAATTGTATCATCATTCCACCTGGAATTTTTATCACTGGCTACAAAATGTTTGATGATTAAGTACGTCTTAGGACACAAAAATTTTCTGTTAACAGGAGCATTAGATTAATGATTACATTCTGAGAAAATGTACTCCTTATGATATCCAGAGCTCTAATTTGCTTAGATATCACCCAACTTCTGTTAGTGGTTATGCTGTGTGGAATATATCCCGGATTGGGATAAGATGTAATGATATATCACTTTGAATGATGGACAAGTGTTTTATTCCTTCTCTAACTGGACTATAAGGATTTTCTTTGAGTATAGCACTTAGAAATATAAAATAGTCCAAGAAACATTGGATCCTAAAAACTTCTATACTTTTGGGCTTGAAAAAGGGCGGGAACCTATCAAAAGAACTCAGCCTGAAGAAAAAGTTCCTGATGACCAAAGCTGGGACAATTTGCACAACAAAATAAATAACAATAGAATTGGGTTTTAACCTATAGGATATGAGAAATAGCCATGAATTCATACTGATTAAAAAAATTAAAAGAATTCAAAGAGACAGCTCTTACTTACAGAAAAATTCCAGTTAATAAATGTAGAAGACGAAATCACCGTGGGGCCAAAACAATAGCAATATTTGCAGAATCCATGTTGGAATGCTAAAGTTAGTGGGTGAAAGTTTGTGGAGAAATGGCATATTGTTACATATATAGTTTGAAAATAACTCTTTTAAAGTCTTATTTAATCAGTAATAATTTTAAAGTGAAGAAACCTGACAGACATCACCTTCTGCACCTCGTCATGGTTAACATCAGTGGGGATAAGACATGGAAACTCAGGAACTCCTTGCTGTGATGCCGCCAGCAGAATGCACGTCTTTGCTCTGGTATTGTCAGAGCTTATAATGTCATCGTGATCATGAGATAAACCCAAATTGAGGGTGATTTCTCCTCAATAAGTGACTAATACTCACAGAAGTGTCCAGGCCATCAAAGATACCGAGTAACTATCAGAGATAGGAGGAGGCTAAACATGAGGAAAAGCAAACTCTGCTGTGGATGCCTAGATGGGAATTTGATGGTGATAAGAATATCTGTGGGGAAACTGGTGCGACTTTTCCAAAAAAAGTGTCCTGTTCAATTAACAGAATTCTACTAGTGACTAGTTTTCTTGTTTTAATAATTATACTCTGTTTATATAAGATGTTAACATTAGCCGAAGCGGAATGAGGGGTATTTGGGAGCGCTGTACCATTTTTGAAACTTTGAAAATTAGAATGAAACATTGAAAATTTCATTTCAGACTTCAAAAAAGACCTTGCAAATCCCCATTGTACCTCTGCAAATGAGTTAATCAGATTTTCAGCAAATCTTTGTTTGATGAAGTGCACTTGCAGCAATTTAGTTTAAGAAGAAAAAAGCCCCTTTCAGATGAAGGCATTTCAAAGTTACTTTTGGCACACAGAATCCTTACCGTGTTGGAAACTTATTACCGGCATGCAAATTGGCTTACTTTGATGCCAAAGGCAGATGCTTTGGAGAGGAATATCAACTTGAAAGGTGCCTGTACCAGAATGATGCAGATACATGGGTGTATGCAGTGTATCATCACCCCAGTTTAAGGATCGCTTTTTACAAGCTAAGGATTTAGATCAATCTGTGTAATCGAAGAGCTTGCTGGTGCTGTGAGAATCCCACTTGGTTCTACATTACTTACTCTGGTGATAATGTGGTTTCCCTTAGGTTGAGTAAGCAGACTTACTAAATGTGCCATGCTTTGAGAAGTCAGCTGTCACTACTTACAGGTCTTTTTTACTTTGATAGAGAAACAGGAAACCAAGGGCATTCCTGAAGGACTTAGACTTGTCTTCCTAAGAATTTTGTCCTAATTCCCTAGCCCTCGATATTTAAAAATACAGGCAATGTAATACAGAATGTCAGAGTGTGCTTTTTTCATACCTGTAGTATGGTTGTGGGATATGTTGAAGTAGTTGGGATATTTGAGGTTAACAGGAAAGGTGAAGGGTTAGGGGGCACATGTGATCTAGTGAAGGACTAGGAGAGAATCAGATCACTCCGTATGGAAGGGCACATCCCTGAAGTGCCCTTCAGACCGAATCAGAGACCTGTTTTCAGTCTTCATTTGTAGCAGTTTTCAGTACTACTGACTACCTCATGAAATCTTTCTCCTGCTTTTTTTTAGTGGTTATACCATTCTCCTTTGTTTTCCTCAGTTTTACTGGCTCCAATTGAATTCCCTTTCTTAAGGTTCTTTGGGTGGGCCGTGTGGGTTAGTGGAAAGAACAAAAATAAACTTGGAGTAAACTGCTCTAGCCTATTTGCTATTGGACCTTTGGGCTTTGATTCCACCAAAAACATAAAAAAGTTGTGAGAATTATGAGTTATATATGTAAAAACTCAACACAGTGCCTTGTCATAGGAAGCATTTCATCACCTGTTTTCTTCCTTCACCTCTGACAAACTGGGAGCTGTTCTCTCTGGGATAGATAGTTCTATTCATTGAGAATGTGTCATGTCCTAGGCTTTTTGCTTAGTCTTGGAAATATGAAAGATGAGTTATATGAAGTTCCTCAGTGCAGAAGCCCAGAGAGACAGTTCAATATTAGAATACAGTGTCATGTTACATGCTGATGCAGTATCTGCTCTCTACACCACATTGTACAGAGAATACTGTCGAGAACAAAAGATTACTTTGAAGCAGTGGAGACTGCTGCAGAGATGTACATAATCTGGTGCAAAGCAACAGATAATATTGTACAGATGTACAGATACTATAATGTAGAACATTAAGTGGTAGAGGTATGTCGTGTTTTGGGAACCCTGAAAATGTGACCACAAACTGTTGTTTGCCAGGAGAAATTGGGAGAGCAGTGGTATATGAGTTGGGTCTTAAAATAGGTATGACTTTTGCAGATGAAGTGTGAGGTTCATTCAGCAGATAAACAAATACAGCTATTGGTTTTGATGTCCCTGGAGGTCCTGGAACCAGCCCCCCTCAGATTCTGAGGGATGATTGTATTGACATATTAAAGTTTCTGTTTTTATCCTCCAAATTCTAATTATTTCCTAGAATTCTAAGAAATGTTTCATTCGTGAGTAGCAAATATCACCTTATTTAATTCAAAGATTATATGTGAAATCCCATCGTTAACCTGTTCACTGTCCTAGTACAACAAAATCATGTATATTGAGTTGAAGGACTTCTCCAACCCAGTGCTTGTGTCTCTCTAACAATAACTGCAGGTAGTTTCAGAGTCTTCACCTTCATTCACATCTCATTTTTTTAACCATTTGAAATGGTTGAAACCTAACATTTTTTCCTTCTCTCCCTGGAAATAAAGACCATGATTAACCTCAAGTGCCTGGAGTATGAGATGTTAGTTGTCAGAATTGTAGTTGTGTAGAAACCATCAGATGGTCTTCCCTCAAGCATCTGTTTGGTGATTAAACAGTCTGGTCTTGTGATGTATTATACTCAGAAGTTGCTTTACATTTTACTTCGTGTTTTTCCCTTAGAAAAGCCTCTGCATATTAAAATAATGTTACTTAAAATCTTGAGCAACTAATAATGTTCCTGAACAAATGTGTGATAGCTGTTTCGAATTACCAAAGACATCATGTTTAATCATTGTAACTGATCTACCTTATGGTGGGTATGTATATTTCCCTGCTGCTATGCAGTATAGAACTTTATCTAATAAAACTTTGGTAAATTATTTGAGAACAGTGATAGTTACAACTTAATTTTTTTAAAAGCCCCACAGTATCAATATCTGAAAAGCTCTTAGGATTCTTCTTTCTGAATCCTACCCTCTTATAATCCCAAGCAATTAGAATGATGAATTATATATATGTTTTTGACAGATATCTTTTGATAAAATATTAATGGGCCAAGAGCTGTTTTTCTGCTGGGCTGCCTCCCTTTGTTTGTAAATATTTCTATTCCTTTATATTATATTCTTGTATGAACCAGTGATTCTGACCTGGGACTGATTTTGCCACTCAGGAAATATTTGGCAATGTCAGTCAGAACTTGGGGGTGGACGTGCTACTGGTATGTGGTGGGTAGTGGCCAGGGATGCTGCTAAACGTCTACAATGCATCAGGACAGCTCCCACAGCAAAGAGTTAGGAGCTCTCTAGCGTATCACCACAGCTGTGGCTGGGAAACCCTGCAGTCGACACCCTTGCAAAGTGATGATAGGCCTTAAGAAAGGTTTGACTACCAACGATTTAGATTTAGGAAGCCCATTATAATTTGACCATGAACTAGTCTGTTTGTTAGAACTGTTATTTTCTAGTACATATGTTTTTGTTTTAAGATTAGATTTGAGAAAATTCTTAAGATTACGTTAATTTAGTCCAACCCTCTAATTTCACAGGTGAGGAAACCAAGAGCTGCAGAGGGCAAGTTTGTTAGACCTTGATTTCTTTATATTATCTAAGTAGCCTTCCCCCCCCCCCAAAGAATTACTGATTTTTCTGTATGCTTTATAAGTGCCCAGTTTTGTGACTTGAACTGTAATTTCAGAATGGTTAAACGCGTTTTAAATGGGATCTCTGACAGCTGTAAAGTAATTTGCAGAGCAGATTGATTGCTTTAGTATAGAGTTTCTTGGAGAAAGACTTGATTGGTCATCAAGTTTACTTGCATCTGAAGATACAGTTTGCTAAGAGATTTGTAGCGTCTGTGATCCCTCTGAAAATCATTGACATGATTTACAAGGTAATTTCTGTTATCTTTGGGGGGGGTGGGGAGAGGTCATCATCAGAGTCACTAAACCAGCAGTATAGTTTGTACAGTGTACTTCATGCAGACTTGCCTGTACCTTAAGAACAGCTACTCTGTTCTAATCTCTCTTATCAGTGAGGAAACTGAAGTCTGGAGAGAGTGTGTAATTCATCCAAAGTCATGGAGTTAGATTCAAAATAAATGCAGAAAGCAGAGGAGAGAACCAAGGTGTCTCACCTGCTAAGTCCTGGGATGCAACTTGTATGACAGGGACCAGTCCAGAAAACACACTGGACCCTCAACAGATATCTGGGCCAGTGAAATCTAATGCATTATATTTTACTAACTCTTCGGAAGATAAACATTTCTGTACCTAGAATGCATAGTGCCCTGCCTCTGCATATAGTTGACATCAGTTTAATGAATTTGGAAACATACGATGAAACCAGGGTAAGAGACAACACAGGGACTGTTAAAATTTCTCTCTGCTCCTTTACCCAGGTGAGCTTTAGGAAGCAGAGATGCTTGCCCAGAGAGTCAGGATTTGGTACCTACATGGACTTTCTTACCTGGCGAGGCAGGCAAGGGGAGGTGTGTATCCACCACTCCTGTAATCGCGGTACCAGCAACTCCCATGATTCCTACACTGCCTCAGGTTTTGTAGCCACCTTGAAACACTGCTCAGGCCAAATGCTCAGCCAGCGAAAGACCCTTTTCAGTCTTAACACTGAAGTCTTTTACGATAGAATAAAATTTGTGTTGAAATAAGGAATGGCAGGTGTCAAAAAGAAATGCGGTTAGCCATCTTCAGAAAAGGTCCATTTTGAAAACAGTTTAGGAAACATTTCTCCGTACATGTCAACTATTCCATTCTTTGTTGGTGGACTTAACTTTTTGTGAGAGATCTAAAGGACATATTTATGGGACATTTACTTTAGATGTTTGAAGGACCATGATGAAATTCTGTTGTTTCAGGCACCACCTGGGTGAGGAAATGGAAGTAAGCCAGATTTATAGTCTGTGGTTAAAATATTTTTACGCCTCCTTCTTGGAAGTTTTTCTTGTGCTTGATAAGTTTAAAATTTGCAGTTCTTAGGGTTTTTTGGTCAGAGGATCTCTTGCACTGTTTAAAATTATTATGGACCCAAGTACCTTTTGTTCCTGTTGGCAATACCTGTAGCTACTTTCTATATCAGATAAAACTGAGCAATGTTTAGAACACAAGAATTTGCCGCATTAGCTCTCAGAGTGGTGCTGTCACTTTCCATTTAAGCTGAAAAACGAAAATGCAAGTATTATTATGGAGATGATTATTATGGAAAATAGTTTCGGTGTTGTAGACCTTCCCCAAGGGGTCTTGAATACCCCCAGGAGTCTCTGGATCACAGCCTGAGAACAGTTGGACCAGAATCTCTCTCCATTGCTGCCAGGTTGGTTTATAAAATAGGGATTTTGTTCTCGAGAATTGTAACCACTTGTAGCTCCTCCCACTTTCTGAATATATGTTCCTGAGTTACAGAAAAGTTAGTAATACAGACAGTTTTTGTTGCTCAAGTGTGTCTTCAGAGCATAAGAGACATTTGAATACTCACAATGACAATTTTGAATCTGAAGTAGAACATTTGTGCTGTAACGGATGCTTATGTTCTTTTGGAGCCAGTTTCCAGCCAAGTTGTATCTGGAATTTGTGCAGTACCATGTATATTGAGGGGCTTCCCTTGTAGCTCAGTCAGTAAAGAGTCTGCCTGCCATACATGAGACCTGAATTTGATTCCTGGATGGGGGAGATCCCTTGGAGAAAGAAATGGCAACCCACTCCAGTATTCTTGCCTGGAGAATCCCATGGACAGAGGAGCCTGGCAGGCTATATCTATGGGGTTGCAGGAGTCGGACACGACTGAGAGATTTAGCGTGTGCACGCACATCTGCAAAACCCAAATTCTGTCTGAAATAATGCAAAAAAACTGACAGCTAAGTCAGTGAGGATCCTTTGTTCTGCTGTTGCTGCCAGACAGTGTGATGAACTTAGGGACAGCTACATGAAGGATGTCTGTTGCTAGAACCAGTGTCTTGGAGCAAGGGTTACCAGCTTCTTTCACTTGTATACCTTTCCCTTGCCTCACAGCTGACCAAGGGCGGTAGATGCAGCTCCAGCTGGAGAGAGAGTGCTTCAAAATGTATCTGTTACTTTTAAGGTGATTTATCAATATTTTGGATACTAGAGAATTTCATAAAAACATCTTCTGCTTCACTGACTACACTAAAGCCTTTGATGTGTTCAGTTCAGTTTAGTCACTCGGTCATGTCCGACTCTTTGTGACCCCATGAATCGGCAGCACACCAGGCCTCCCTGTCCATCACCAACTCCCGGAGTGCACTCAGACTCAAGTCCATCAAGTCAGTATGCCATCCAGCCATCTCATCCTCTGTCGTCCCCTCATCCTCTCTCGTCCTCTTCTCCTCCTGCCCCCAATCCCTCCCAGCATCAGAGTCTTTTCCAATGAGTCGACTCTTCGCATGAGGTGACCAAAGTACTGGAGTTTCAGCTTTAGCATCATTCCCTCCAAAAAAATCCCAGGGCTGATCTCTTTCAGAACAGACTGGTTGGATCTCCTTGCAGTCCAGGGGACTCTCAAGAGTCTTCTCAAACTGGGGGAAATTTTTAAGAGCTGGGAATACCAGACCACCTTATCTGCCTCCTGCGAAACCTGTGCGCAAGTGAAGAAGCGACAGTGAGAACCAGACGTAGAGCAGTGGGCTGGCTCCAGATAGGAAAGGAGCACAGCAAGGCTGCATGTTCTTTAAGTCACATGCAGACAACATCATGCAGAATGCCAGGCCGGAGGAAGCACAAGCTGGAATCAAGACTGCCAGGAGAAATATCAGTAACCTCAGATATGCAGATGACACCACCCTTATGGCAGAAAGCAAAGAGGAATTAAGGAGCCTTTTGATGAAGGTGAAAGAGGAGAGTGAAAAAGATAGCTTAAATGCCAACATTCAAAAAATGAAGATCATGGTACCCAGTCGCATCACCTCATGGCAAATAGATGGGGGAAAAGTGAAAACAGTGACAGACTGTTTGGGCTCCAAAATCACTGCAGATGGTGACTGCAGCCACGAAATTAAAAGTCGCTTGCTCTTTGGAAGAAAAGCTGTAACCAACCTAGACAGCATATTAAAAAGCAGAGATATCACTTTGCCGACAAAGGTTGGTATAGTCAAAGCTGTGGTTTTTCTCCAGTAGTTAGGCACAGATGTGAGAGCTGGACAATAAAGAAGGCTGAGTGCCAAAGAATTGATGCCTTCGAACCGTGATGCTGGAGAAGACTCTTGAGAGTTCCTTGGACAGCAAGGAGATCAAGCCAGTCAATCCTGAAGAAAATCAACCCTGAATATTCATTGGGAGGACAGATGCTAAAGCTGAAACTCCAATACTTTGGCCACTTGATGCGAAGAGCCAGCTCATTGTGAAATACTCAGATGATGGGAAAGATTGAAGGCAGGAACAGAAGGGAACAACGGAGGATGAAATGGTTAGATGGCATCACCAGCTCAATGGACATGAGTTTGAGCAAACTCCAGGAGATGAGGAGATGATGAAGGACAGGGAAGCCTGGCATGCTTTAGTCCATGGGGTCACAAAGAGTCGGACACAACCCAGCAACTGAACAACAATCAGTATTTTGTAAGAATGTCTACATGTTCGAGAGCTAAGTGAACTTGACCTCCCTTAATCTTGACTTAAGCCCTGTTAAGTTAGGTGTAGCCCCATTCCCACTTAGAGAATTTACCCAGGCTCAATAGCAGAGTCTGAATAAAGTCCAGAGCCTGTCCTAACTCAAAAGTCTGCACTCTGCCTATCATCTGTAAAAGCGAGGATGGAGAAGTTGGTGAGATAAAAGGAAAGGCTTGATTTTTTTTTAAATCTGATGGTTGGAATCCAGTTTGAAGGGGAAATTTTTGTTTCCTTATGCAGAGCAGAGTGGTTCTCTTGAGTCAAGGAGAACTCAGACCAATTAAGGCCCTCCAATGACTCATTCTAGAAGATAAGCCAGAGGATTTGAGAAACTTCATGTTCAGTTCAGTTCAGTCGCTTGGTCATGTCCGACTCTTTGCGACCCCATGAATTGAAGCATGCCAGGCCTCCCTGTCCATCACCAACTTCCGGAGTTCACTCAGACTTACATCCATCGAGTTCGTGATGCCACCCAGCCATCTCATCCTCTGTCGTCCCCTTTTCCTCCTGCCCCCAATCCCTCCCAGCATCAGAGTCTTTTCCAGTGAGTCAACTCTTCACATGAGGTAGCCAAAGTACTGGAGTTTCAGCTTTAGCATCATTCCTTCCAAAGAACACCTAGGGCCGATCTCCTTTAGAATGGACTGGTTGGATCTCCTTGCAGTCCAAGGGACTCTCAGGAGTCTTCTCCAACACCACATCGATTCTTCAAAAGCATCAATTCTTCAGCGCTCGGCTTTCTTACAGTCCAACTCTCGCATCCATACATGACCACTGGAAAAACCATAGCCTTGACTAGATGGACCTTTGTTGGCAAAGTAATGTCTCTGCTTTTGAATATGCTATCTAGGTTGGTCATAACTTTCCTTCCAAGGAGTAAGCGTCTATAAAGTCTGACACTGTTTCCACTGTTTCCCCATCTATTTGCCATGAAGTGATGGGACCGGATGCCATGATCTTCGTTTTCTGAATGTTGAGCTTTAAGCCAACTTTTTCACTCTCCTCTTGCACTTTCATCAAGAGGCTTTTTAGTTCCTCTTCACTTTCTGCCATAAGGGTGATATCATCAGCATATCTGAGGTTATAGATATTTCTCCTGGCAATCTTGATTCCAGCTTGTGCTTCTTCCAGTCCAGCGTTTCTCATGATGTACTCTGCATAGAAGTTAAATAAGCAGGGTGACAATATACAGCCTTGACGTACTCCTTTTCCTGTTTGGAACCAGTCTGTTGTTCCATGTCCAGGTCTGAGTGTTGCTTCCCAACCTGCATATAGGTTTCTCAAGAGGCAGGTCAGGTGGTCTGGTATTCCCATCTCTTTCAGAATTTTCCACAGTTGTGATCCGCATAGTCAACAAAGCAGAAATAGATGTTTTTCTGGAACTCTCTTGCTTTTTCCATGATCCAGCGGATATTGGCAGTTTGATCTCTGATTCTTCTGCGTTTTTGAAAACCAACTTGAACATCTGGAAGTTCACAGTTCACATATTGCTGAAGCCTGGCTTGGAGAATTTTGAGCGTTACTTGACTAGCGTGTGAGATGAGTGCAATTGTGTGGTAGTCTGAGCACTCTTTTGCATTGCCTTTCTTTGGGATTGGAATGAAAACTGACCTTTTCCAGTCCCGTGGCCCCTGCTGAGTTTTCCAAATTTGCTGGCATATTGAGTGCAGCACTTTCACAGCATCATCTTTCAGGATTTGAAACAGCTCAACTGGAATGAAGACGAGTATTTATTTGAGAGAGGGGGAAAACTCTTTAGGAGAGAAAAGAACAGCAAGAAGAGATACTATTTGGGGAGCAGAGAGAATTCAATAATGCCATGCAGTGTATGCTCCTAGCAGTGAAGGTCCCAAGGCCACAAGCGTTCCGCACTGCTTTGTGGAGTAGTCTGCCTCTGTGCAGAGAGCAACTCTAGGGAAGGCCAAGAGTATCCCTCTTTCCAAAACAAAGCCAGCTAGGTCTGAGTAATAATGAAGTGAAGTGAAGTGAAGTCGCTCAGTTGTGTCCGACTCTTTGTGACCCCATGGACTGTAGCCTATCAGGCTCCTCAGTCCATGGGATTTTCCAGGCAAGAGTGCTGGAGTGGATTGCCATTATCCTTCTCCATAATGACCTGGGCCGAAACCAGCAAGCTGAAATGGCACCCTAGTCACTGGGACTAACAACTGTATAACAACGTCTGATGTTTCTTCCATCAAGGGAGAGTTTGGTTGGAGTACTGTGTGGTTTCGTCTTTCCATAACTGAACAGATGTGTATTTATTTGTCTATTGGTCTGTCAAGATAATCAGTCCTTTAAAATGGTGACAAAGAACATGCTTACATAGAAACTCGCTTGGAATTTACTAAATTAGATCATCTGCCACGTTTTCTCATCTGTTTTTCTTCATTGGGCTAGATTGGCTCACATGGGTGATTCTTAGCAATAACTGTACTGTAGTAGTGCATCAAAGACAAAAATGTACGAAATTTTTATGAGAGTAGAACCATGTATTTAAAAACTCTCAGCCTACTTTCGTACACCAGACTACCAGACTAATAGTCCTTGGTCTGGTTGTAAATCCTCTTTCTCTTTTTTTTAACTCAGAATACTAGTGATTGTGTAACATACCTGTTAGCGTTGTTGCAGATAAGCAGTAGTTAGTTGTTGTTGGATTTTGGTGTTTTTTTTTAAAGAAGGATAGGTAAAGGGGAAGGAGGCCTAAAGTAGTCTGATTACTTCAAATTTGTTTTATCTGTGCATGTTAGATTTTAAAAGAAGCCTTGTATCCCCTTTTAAGATTTTGTGGTCATTGATGTTGGAGCCAGAATCCTGACTTCTGTGTTCTGCTCACAGCATTTCTCCTCTGCTTTATCTTTGGTCTTTAAAATATAATGGATCAGGAGTGGGTGGGTGAAATGGACAGAAAACAAGTTGTTCTTGTAGGACCTCTTTTCTGTTTTGCTGCGAAAGCCAGGAGCCATTAGTGTGTGGTTGACAATGTTGGGACAGACAAACTATGAATCTTAAATCACCTTAAAAGGTAAATACAGGCATTAGCCCATGTAAAAATGGATTGTATCCCACAAATACGTTTGCTGTTTGATTGCTTTAACTTGTAATACATACTGTATGCAGAAAGTCCAGACTTATTTAACCTCATTATGGCTTTATCAAGGTACTCTGCAAAGGAAAAAAGTTTATAAAGCATTTTTATGCATTTGGCCCACCCAGTTCCTTGAGGTTACATTTACTATTCCCATTTCATTTTCAAAATGTTGTAGTTGGAAATAGATATGCAGAGTGCTTTGCTTGTTCCCAGCTGGTGTGTGTGTGTGTGTGTGTGTGTGTGTGTGTGTGTGTGTGCTCATGTACATATCGTAGGGCTTCAGTAGTAGAAAAATTCAGTCATTGTTGAGCGGGAGGAATGCTTCCTAGTTAGTCCAGTGCACATGTGTAGACTCTTAAAGAGTGTAGGGACAGGAAAAAGGGTCATGTGGAGAAGTCCCCTTTTAATTAAAGAGTCATGATGTGATGATCTGTCATAAAGAATTGTCGGCTTTCCTAATAGTGTGAGCTAAATGGACAGGCATTTTCGGAGTAGTTAGATCTTAAATTGCTAATTCTTCAACTAACAGATTGCCAAGGCAAGGAAGGGGTTCGCTGGGGGAAGGGGTGTAAAGTGATGTTCAGAGAACTTAAGGGCAATGTAAGTTAACTTGGAGGAGACATTTTGTAAGTTGCAGAGTATTTTTTTTTTTTTTAGTGAATAAGTTGATTGTCTGATTCCAGAGCCTTTGAGGTATTTTAGTTGAAAATAGAGTTCCGTAGGTGAGCCAGAACACAAGTGATAGTTTAGGAAGAGCTGGCCATCATGAAACAAAAGAAACCATGTGTTACTGCTCTTTGTTGCCTGAACTAAAGTAGTAGTTGTCTCTTTTCTCTAGTTGTGGGAGCTGAGATACAGAAAAGCACAGAAGTGATCTCAGATTCCCCGAGCACACAGTGGAAAAGTAAAGGGCTGTGTGGGGGAAATGTAAGGTTTACCCATGTTCCCAAAAAGTGCCATGAGCACACCCATGTAAGCAGTCCAGGAAGATGGCTTGGTTTTTCTGTTTGTTTTTTGGTCTCATTTGTGTTCGTGTGGGCTCAAATAGACAAGATTTCTTGATGATGTCTATTTGAAATGTCACAGCAGATTTTCTTTTGTAAACTATTGTAAAAACAATAAACACAAAATTTTTGAGAAAACTAAAAATTTTGTTATTGACAAAATTTAGTATTGAAGACTAAGATAGGAAAAAGCTTTCATTGCTAAATGTACTTGAAACCAGGCCCCCTGTTATATTTTAGCATTTCTGTTCAGGCTGTGTAGCATTTTTGTTGTTTGTTTTATTATTTTTAGCTGATGGACTTTGAGGCTTAGACACTAAAAGCAATAAACCACGTTCATTGACCTGAGGTTTCCCCTATATTGTGAAAGCTGTTGATTGCTTATTTAAGATTTGTTTCTTGGGAAACAGGTAATTTTGGAGAATCCAGACTCTCAGCTCCATATTGAAGAACTGACTTCCCTACAACATGCCCATTAAACAAGCTATTTACGGTGTGTTGTATACCATTAAAAAGACTGCATTGGGCAGTGTAAATCTGCGAGAAGTAACTATTTCTCACTGATCAGCAGTATCCAATACCGTGATAAGGGTTCATTCCTTATGGGAAATGTTCCATAGACATTGGAAAACATTCTCACCAGCTTCTCTCCCCCTGCCCTTTTCCCTTAAGGGTAACCAGGTAGTCCTCTGCTTGCTCCAGTGAGGACAGTGGGGTTATTGAGTGTGCTGGAATTCTTGCGCAGGTGTCTGTCGAAATCCTAGCCTGGATTGACCTTGGTCTTTCATTCCTAGCACCCTGTGCCCCCTCCCCACCCCACACACCCCACACACGCGCGTGTGCACACATAACACGGGTGGTGGAGGGAGGGACGTTGTGAAGTTATTTTCATAAGAGGAGTTTTTGAATGATGGTTCAGTTGGGTCTGTGTTGAAAACCCCAGTTCAGCCATTTACTGTAAGCCTTAGGCAGGGGTCTTGATCTTCCTGATCTAGAGGACGCTGCACTGACTCTGGTTTCACAGTGCGCCCGTCCCGGGACGGGTGGGAGGCGGCTCTGCTCCTGCTGCTTCCAGGCAGTGTATGGCGCCCGGCAGGGCGGGAGGGGCGCATGCGGCTCTCAGTGGAGCTGGCACATCCCCGCCCTCATGCCACTGGAGCGCGCTGGCCGAGAATGCGGGGATGGATGGCAGGAACTGCCAAGGCAGATCTGGCAGGGTGGCAGCTTGGGAGGCCTCCCACTGATGACCCCTTCTTGTTTCTTCATCTTCTCCAAAAGTTACATTTTGTTCCGTAACACTGCACCATTTCAAAATGGATTTAGATGCATTTTCCTACCTCACCACGTTCCCTGATCCGAGAAAGACTGTGGAATTTGTTGGGGGAACTAGTTTCAAACAACTGCTCTAATAAATGATTGTCAGCTTGTTGGTGAGGGGTTTTTGTGGGCAAGGGGCAAGTGGTGATGGAAGAGTTACTAGATTGTTGCCTGAGGACATTGAGAATGTACTTCTGAAACAACACAGGCACCTTTAGCAGACATGCCATATTTCTTGGTAATCTGATCTCAGTTAGCCTTACTGCTGCTGCTATGTCGCTTCAGTCGTGTCCGATTCTTTGTGACCCCATAGACGGCAGCCCACCAGGCTTCCCCGTCCGTGGGATTCTCCAGGCAAGAACACTGGAGTGGGTTGCCATTTCCTTCTCCAGTGCATGAAAGTGAAAAGTGAAAGGGAAGTCGCTCAGTCGTGTCCGACCCTTCGCGACCCCATGGACTGCAGCCTACCAGGCTCCTACGTCCATGGGATTTTCCAGGCAGATGTACTGGAGTAGGGTGCCATTGCCTTCTCCGAGTTAGCCTTGGGTCTTTGTGAAGTTTTGGTTTGGTTACACTTTAGAGGGGAGGAACATTTATTTCACCATTCTGGTCAGACATGCATTTCCTTAGGAGCACTTGAGGACATCCTTATAGTTTTGTGTGTGCGCGCGTGTAGGTTGTGTCCATTGGGTACCGATTGAGGCACATGCGCTGCGGCATTCTGAGGGTTGCTTGCTGCGGTGTTAGAGCGTGGTCGTGCGTGGGAGGAGCGCGAGACCGGCCTCGAGCCTGCTGCCTGTGCACACTGTGCCTTTGTCCTGGGTGAGCTGCCAGGAGTGGCCCCCAGGACTCCGTGGAGCAGCGCGTCCAGGTGCTGGCGAGCTGCTCTCAGTCGCACCAGGCACCTGGTGTAAAGGGCTGTTTGTGAGACAGGGGTGACTTCCTTTCATTTCTGCCTATTCGTAGCTCTCTGTTCTGGCAGTTCCAGCTGCTTACCAACCTAGGAGTCATTTCTGATGTCCATGGTCTCGGATCTCTTCTCTGATTTCTCATTTCCATATTCTGTCCATAGCCCCCGGTACCTGTATCCCTCCCCTGTCTCAGAAGACTGTGCCTCTGCCAGCGGTTTGCTTGATTATGTGCTCTCTCCTTCGCCCCACGGCTGACATTGCTGTCTTGCCTGCCTTCCGTCTTTCTCCCTCTAAAGTATATGTGACTTCAGCCTCCCTTTCCTATGGAAATCTCCTCCAACCATGCTGACCCCTCTCTGTAGTGGCAGGACCATCTTTACCTCACTGCGACATTTCTCCAAAAAAATTCTGTTGGCCACTTGTAGGTTATTCCTCTGACATCCCGTCATGCCTTCATGTTTGCAATCCCAGTCTCATGTGGCCTGCTCTCCTAAAAGTCAGCACTGACCTCCTGATCACCAGAGCTTGGGCCTTTTCCTCAGTCCTCATCTTACTTTGTCTTTCTCTGCAGTGTTTGTTCTTCATTCACCAGGAGGTAATTTTTGGGTCCTGGTGCTGTGCTGAATGCCGTAGTGACGGGGGCGATTAAGAGGCAGCGGAGCCGTTCGGGAGTGTGCGCTTGACTGGCAGTCACATGGCGGTGCGCTTGCTGCGTAGCCTTGTAGAACGTCATAGGATGTGCCTGGACTGAGACCGGCCCCCACAGCTCACGCCAGGCAGGCCTGCTGGGCAGTCCCAGGGGTTCTTGGGGCGGTGGTTTGGTGTGCCATTGAGTGTCTGCTGAAGGTGGTCTTGCACTGCTGTCCCGCTGTCCTCTGGTCACTCTGTGTCATGAAGTATACATACAAGCCTAATTGAAACTCTCCATCAAGGTAGCTTTTTGTTATATAGTTAGTTAAACTCTGATTAAGTTACTTCATCTTGAGTATTGGTTAGTGTAAGACAATTCTGTTTTTGTTTTTTTATTCTGATTTAAGCTGCCTGGTAATCCCTGTAGACAACTGATCTGATATGTTTGTGTCCCTGGTGAGTACTTGTGAAATGACTTGTAGTGGTGATTATCTTCTCTCTTAAGTATTAACAGATACACTTCCTCTTTGAAGGAGTAGAATAGGCTGCTGCTGCCTAAGTAAGTGTCTGACTTTGCGACCCTGTGGATTGTAGTAGCCCACCAGGCTCCTCTGTCCATGGGATTTCCCAGGCAAGAATAGTGAAGTGGATTGCCATCCCCTTCTCCAGAGGATCTTCCTAACCAGGGCTCGAACCCGGGTCTCCTGCATTGCAGACAGATTCTTTACTGTCTGAGCCACCAAGGAAGCAAACCTATGAAAAAGGAAGGTTCCCTTTCACAGGAAAGGGCCGGGCCTTAGCTTAAGCGCCTCCTGCCTTTGCCTCCTGCGTGGCACAGCTGTGTTTGAGTCCCTGCTCTGCGGCGGGCGAGGCTGTTGGTGGCTGTGGCCCGGCCTGAGGTGACCGCGCCTGTGGCTGGCTTTCACTGTGTGCCATCCATTGCCAAGGCCTGTTTGCTGGAGACCATAGGAGACTTGCCCTGGGATTGATGCTTTGTTCATCAGTTTCCCGCAAAGCCACATGACCATGGAGCCAGCACTGAGACGCTCAGACAAAAGCCAGGGACTTCCCCGAGCAGGGCCCTTGATGAAGTTGTGGAGTAGGCAGCTATCCCCTCTTCATCCTGCATTTCTTCTCGGCCACATCACACCCTCTCCCAAGAGGTGTTTCAGACAGTGTGTCCTGTTCCTAGCAGCTTGCATTTTTTTTTTTATGGCATGATTATTTTTAAAAGAAACTTGTTTTTCCTAGGTTTGTTTTTGATTTTTTCCTTCCATTTCCGTTCCCCTACCACTGGCTCCTTCATGGATGAGCCAGAGCTCATCTGTCCAGTTCCTTTTCTTTGGCCAGTGCCTCATTGTGGAGGGCAGAGCGGGATATAGGGTCTGGGATGGGGGGGGGTTGTTACATGGTGGCCGGCAGTTGCTTCACCTCATTTGTGACCCTAATTTAGATACGTGCGTCCTACCTTGGGCTTCCCTGTGGCTCAGCTGGTATAAAGAATCGGCCTGCAAAGTGGGAGACCTGGGTTCTGTCCTGGGTTGGGAAGATCCCCTAGAGAAGTGAAAGGCTACCCACTCCGGTATTCTGGCCTGGAGAATTCCATGGACTCTGGAGTCCATGGGTTCACAGAGTCGGACATGACTGAACGACTTTCACCTTCATGCCTTATACTTGGAGAGTTTATTACATTGTAAATGTCGATCTAGATGCTAATGTCTTTGAAAATTAATATTGTGTGCTAAACTTTCCTTTCTCCCTTTGCCACTTGGGTCTGAATGGTCATGCATTGTGAGAAACATTTGGCACCCTTTAGACTTTGTAAACAATACTGCTAAAAACCAGTGTCAGTTGGAGACTGGCACACACATAATGGTTGATGGCACAATGAATGTATCACTTTTCTAAGATTTTTTTTATAGTGATTTTCAGTGTTCACCCCTTGGGAGCTTGTATGACCACAGTTGCCTTCTATTGCTTTGTGTTGTTGGTGGTGCCAATCACAGAACTGCAGGGGACCAGACCAAGTCGGAATAATTGGATTGAGGAGTGAATGTCACACTTCTAATTTCATTCTCTTTTCAAGGGATTACCAGTGTCCATTTAATAAAATGAGATTAACCCTCTGCAGCAGCAGTATTTGAAAGCTGTCAGTCAGTATAATCTTGACAACTAAAAGAAGTGTTCTCAGCACTCTTAGAAGCAATCATGTTTTATTGGCTGAAAGTCTTGACTGCACAGGGATGTGTGTATTTGTTTGAGCACATGTGTCTATGTCATTAAAGGTATACAGAGAGTGGATTTGAAAGAGGAAAAGTTTTGTGGACCTAAACATACTACCTGGAAATAATAATGTAGAAATAACACCATATAATTTAGTTTTGAGTTGCCTGATACCAGTAATAAAATACCTAAACATTATGAGACCAAAATTTTAAATCAAAGAAATATTTATAAAGCAAATAATGAGGCATCTTTTCTTGAATGTTGTAGAAAACCTCGGATCAATTCTCAGCTGGTGGCACAGCAAGTGGCCCAACAGTATGCCACTCCACCACCCCCTAAAAAGGAGAAGAAGGAGAAAGTGGAGAAACAAGACAAAGAGAAACCTGAGAAAGATAAAGAAATTAGTCCTAGTGTTACCAAGAAAAATACCAACAAGAAAACAAAGTAAGTTCTTGAGTAACTCAGTACAGTACTGTGTTATTTTGCATGCAAATCAAAGATATCTTTTAAATGCCTCTTTTTCTGTCTCCCCATTTAGACCAAAGTCTGATATTCTGAAAGATCCTCCTAGCGAAGTGAACAGTATACAGTCTGCAAATGCTACAACAAAGACCAGTGAAACGAATCACACCTCAAGGTATTTGAAACTAGATTGAAATACATCACTGCCCAGATTCAGCTGCTCATAATCAAGAGTTGAGGGTGGTTTTGTGCCTCTAAGTTTATAGGCTAAGGGGTGGGATGAAGAGCTGGGGTGGGACTATTAACTTGCAAAATACATGCACATATATATGAGCTATTTTTTTTTTATCACTGAGACCAAAACAGGAGAAAGATAAATGGATTTTAATTTCGCACTGGTCCAAAGCTTTGCTAACTGGTCATGGTTTCCATTCTTGCTAAGCTTTTCAGCAGATCTGGTAGTAAGCATTGGTATCCGTGCTGGCGGTTTAGATTCATTGCCACGGTGTCATGAAGTGTGTGTGCATGAAAGAGAGAGAGAGTTATTGCCACAGTGTCATGAAGTGTGAGTGTGTAACATTGGAACCAAAGTCCTTTGCATCCATACCTGATTTAACAGGCTCTTCCCCTGTGGTGTTGCTTTCAGGCCCCGGCTGAAAAACGTGGACAGGAGCACCGCACAGCAGTTGGCAGTAACTGTGGGCAACGTCACCGTCATTATCACAGACTTTAAGGAAAAGACTCGCTCCTCCTCGACATCCTCATCCACAGTGACCTCCAGTGCAGGGTCAGAACAGCAGAACCAGAGCAGCTCCGGGTCGGAGAGCACAGACAAGGGTTCCTCCCGTTCCTCCACGCCAAAGGGCGACATGTCAGCAGTAAATGATGAATCTTTCTGAAGTTGCACATGGAATTGTGAAAACTATGAATCAGGGTATGAAATTCACATCCTCCACCTGCCCATGCCGCTTGCACCCCCTGGAAAATCTTCTGTGGACATCGACCTCTTAGTGATGCTGCCAGGATAATTTCTGCTTGCCATGGGCATCTGGCCACCAAGGAATTTCGCACCCTGACGATTACTCTTGACACTTTTATGTATTCCATTGTTTTATATGATTTTCCTAACAATCATTTATAATTGGATGTGCTCCTGAATCTACTTTTTATAAAAAAAAAAAAAAATCTGCTGTGCACAATTTTCCATGTACATTACAACTGGTTTTTTGTTTTTGTTTTGTTGGGGGAGGGCAGGGTTGGGAGGGGGAGGGCGCTTTTATTTATTGTGTTCACAGACTCCATCCTTTCAGCGTATCCTTTTAAGTTTAGTTCTTTCTTCCAGTTATACTATGTACTATCAGTTTTGATATAACTATATATATATAAATATAAAATTATATATAAAAGGTTATTTGAAACCAATCCATGGCAACGCTGGTGCTTGATACACTGTGAAGTGAATACAACATTGAACAGTTACAGATCTGGGACAGTCCCTTCTATGAAAGTGCTGAAATTAAATTAAAATCAGTCTTACATGAAGTATGTTCCAACCCACGTGGGAACTTGACTCTCTCATCTGTCTAAAGAGTACTGGATGATACGAAAATATATATTTTTTAAACAATGTGATCTCAAATTTAAAGACTGCTCCAGATAGCCTGCATTTGTGGTGGAATGACTGACAAATCACAAGTGGTTTAGTTGGGAGGGCTTTGATCATTCGAAAGTAACTAAACTAGCTCCAGAATGCCAAGTATTCGTGTAAATTACGGTTACATGTTCACTTTGCTCTTCTTACATAAGCGCTCATGAAAATATGGTATTCTGTAACTCGAATTCCATCCATATTCCAGACCTCTACTCATGTCTGAGGTAAATCGATAAATTGTCTCTCAGTTTTAGGATTCAAACTGTCTAACTTGTACTTTGGTCCATACAAGAAGCAAATCCCTGTTTCCACTTTGAACATGGTGTTTTGTTTAATCAAACTTTTATTTGCCTCACAGCCCCTTGTTTCCCTTACCAGTGAGAATTCTTCTCCTTTCTTAAAGTCTAGTCTTGTTGTTTGACTGAACAGAGGTTATCAACCAACACATCCAGTCCCCAGTCCCGATATGAAGCTTTTCAGTTCCGTGATATGTCTCGGTTCCCTGCTGTGGGAAGGAATGCAAGAGGTGAAGAAATGGTTGAGGAGCTGGCAGCTAGAGTTGCAGGGAAAGCTCCTACTTCCTGTGAGCTTTTACTTCCTCATCACAAAGACAGCTTGAGTAAACTCTTTTTAAAAAAGATCCTTTTCACTCTTTTTTTTTTTAGATGCCTTGCAAAAATAAAAAACGTGTAAAAGACCACTAATATGAGCCCACCCCTCCTCATTAAAAAAAAAATGTTGTTTTGCTTTGTTTGGATTTAGGATCTCTCTTCTGTCTGACTCTTACATTCATATTCACAGAGTTCGTAGACTTGAGAGTCATTTCAAGCATGGGAACTTGATGTCACCTTCCTTTATTCGACCTGGGAGGGCAGCAGATTAGTGATGAAACTCCGCATTTTAGTGTGAAAAACCTGGTTTGCTTAAGAATAGAAGTAACTTCTGTGTATGGAGGCAACGAGTAAAGAGAAAAATTAACAGCTTGATTTGAGTAGCCAACAGGAAAGGCTCCTTTCACATTTACATTAAAACTATTCTGTAGTCACTGATGTACCATCATTTAAATTCTGTTCTCAAAGGTATAGATGATAAAGCAGTGCCATTTGTTGCTGTGGTCCTATTCTCAAATGCATGGACAATGTTTCCCCTCTTTTTAAAAAATACTGCTTGTATCTGGGATGCAAGCTATACTTACCTTTTTAAATACATTTTTAAAGTATTTATTAATGAACCAAAGGAAATCAGATGCTTTCTATAAGCATCAGAATATATAATACATAGTGATTTGACTATGAATTTTAAATCCACATTTTAATATTAGTGGGGTATTGCAAAGACATTCCTTCTAAAGTTTTAATATTCCTTTTATTAAGGGTCTCAGGGAGGGTAAATTAGTCAGCCATATTTATTTTCCAGAGATGTAAGGAATTGCTAAGTTTTTTAATTAACTTTTTAAAAAAATTTAAATGCCACCAAACTCATGTGGGTTGCACTGCTTTTGGAACCAGTAAGTGTTGGTATGCACTTTGTTCAGAAACACTGTGTACTTTTGCAAAATTAGTTTCATGTAAAGTGATTGGACCCCTAGACTAGTGGGAAAAGCTGATTAACCAGCTACTCAGAGGCTGCTAATTCATTGCCAGTGTCTTGGTTTTCAGTTCTGCCTCCGTGATAAATTTAAGGATAAAGAATAGGGAGGGGTGAAGGAAGGGAGGACTGCTTTAGAATCGGTGAGATGGTGGCGTTGCCAGTTGGGTAGAAACTGCAGCGCACTGTGGGAGTGCTGTCAGCAATCATGGTTTTGGGCCCGTCCTTTAGCTGCTGGTGTGTATTGTGTTACGATAGTGAGATGATAGGTACTTTAGACTTTTAATTTCTGAAATGGATGACATCCCTCAGGCATGTATTCTGGAAATGGAATTCCTGTAACTTCCTGCTTTTGCAGTTTACCCTACAATTAGTAGGCAGCGTGTAAAAACACAAGTGTAGATGATAAAAGACATATATTGAAAGAGGACCAGAAATACTTGGTATTCAGCGGCACAGTAAGCAGGTTATAGAAGCGAAACAAAAGCACAGTGTCAATGCTCGCAAGTTTCCATTTGTTTTAATGCCACACGGTCTTTCGTACTCGTGCGTGTGCTCCCGCACACACAGCTACCCAGCCTGCTCTGCTTGAGTCATGCAGTTCAAAAAAAGGCAAAAAAAGGTAAAAACATCCTGATACCCTCAAATATTTTCAATCAAAATCTTTCCATTTTAATCTGGACATTTAAACATTGGCAGAAGCTTCTGTGAGTTTAGTTCCACTAAGATGTTTCACCTGCCTTATCAAGACCATTCTCAGTCTACTTTCTTAAGCTACCGTATCTTAAATTATTGAAAATTTATTAATTGCTGATATATAATAACCTTTGCTTGTATGTAACCGAAAATGGTTTAAGAGCCAACATTTAGAGTATGACAATGGAGCTGAACAGTTTTTAATGCGCAAGCAGTTCTGTTCTTGTGTATGACTTGTAACCTTAATTTACTGTGTAAAGATGGTTACATTATTTCCTTAGCTTTGTTTGTTGGAGACAAATAGAGAATGCTTGTTAAGTATGTCAAAACATAATCTTGTGAATTTTTGTTAATGTATTATACGAGCTATATTTTTCATTTGCCCAGAAAGACAGCTTGTATAACGCTTTTGGAAGTTTCTGCTCTGTAATGTCTTTAGAGCTGACAGTCTGTTAGGTTTGTTTTTTTCTTCATGCTAAAGTGTCGGTGGTTTTGTGAACTGGTCAGAAATTCACAGGTCTTAAATGTTTGGGGGAAATTTATATTGGACACTGCTCTTTGTCTAGCAAATAAAAGATGTTAATATATTCCTGTTACTGGCATGTGCACGACTATGTTATTAGAAGCCACTTTATCGTTTTCCTGCTTTAAATAGAAATGTCTATTTATGAATTCTGCTTGTAGTTTTTTCACAAATAAAATAGTAAAATTTACATTGAAATCTTTATTTTTGTCTGTGTAGACATTAGCAAGTAGGAGGTTACTTTTTGTACTCAGATTTTTCACTTACGTAGTATTTCAGGAGAACTTGAGTTTATCAGATGCTGAAGTTGATTTGGGTATCTCAGTACATGGCTCAGAGCTGCAGCAGAAAATATAATGGAACAAAAGAATGCCCGAATTTTGGAAAAAAGCAAATGAGGGTCTCTAATTCAGTGCCTGACTGAAGAACCCTGGAAAGAACCCATTTCTGGACAACTGCAGGTACGTTAACTATGACCCTCATGTAAAGGAAATAGTGTCACACCTAAAAGCTGCGCAAAGCCGGCATCTTGCCCAGTGCTAGGGAGGTAGTCACTTCCAAAGAATGTGGAAACCACTTAGGACACTTCTAAGATTCACCCGATTACTCTTAGTCTGCACTTGAACTAGCAAATGGGAAGAGTGTAAATGGTGCAGGATCGCAGTATGAAAATTGATTTGTCCTGGTAAAAGAAAGCAAACTTCATTCTTTTTTTGTCTTCCAGTACTGGGTCATAAGCTGAGTCTGGCTCTTCAAGAGTCTTGGAAAGAATCTGGGTGGATTGAAGAACAGGGAACAGATAGTGACTGATGTTTCCCAGCGCCCTCAGGCGATGGGCTGGCTGCACCCCAACTCTCAGCTTTCCTTGGTACCTGAGGAATCTTTTTGAGGGTCCCCACACTGGCACTACCCTTTAGGGAAGCTAGAGGCTGCCTCCCATAATAGATGAAGGCATACAGCTGAAGGCTGGTCCCTACCATATAAATGCAGGGATGTCATTTAGTGATTCCTTCAAGTTGTGAAGATGAGAAGGAAGTTGAAGTCTCCTGTGTCTTTAGCTAAACAGCCTTGATAACGCATGTCTAGACACCCTACTGAGGAATACCATGGCCGATGTATTTACATCACCGTGGTAGGAAGCTCTTGCTGAGTTAATCTTGGTTGAGGGTAGGATGATGTCTTCAGCTGAAAAGTTCTGCATTCATTGTCCGGTAACATGGAAACCGGCCAGCCCCTTCCCCAGAGCAGTGAGGAGAAGGAAAGAGCTGTCAGCGAGGCCCTGTATCTCTATCCATGACCTCCCAGCAGTTCTGTAGAGCTCTTGAAACTTCAACATCATAGCAAGGAAAGCTTCAGAGCCACTGGTGTGTTAGGTGTAAAAATTCTTGATCAAAGTCTTGCTTGCTAATCAAGAGAAGCCAGGTTCTAATCTGGCAACCCTTACGGGTCCTTGTCAGGAAAGGTCAGTCTTCATCTGGCAGCCTGATCTCTCTATTACACAGAGTAGATAAGAACCACTGAATACTGTGAGGAAAGGCTCTGAGTTTTCTAGAAAAGATCATTGGCCTTGTCTGGAGAGAGAAAGGGACTGAAGTCTGGAGTGAAAGCTGTTGTGTTCTGCCTGGTCACCCTGCCTTCTCTCCCGGTGTTGACTGCAAGGCTCGGGTGGAAGCCTGCTGTGGGTCACCCAGTGCCTGGGTATGCCCCAGGTGCGGTTCTGATTGCGAGTAGGACTGGCTGTGTGGAGAAAGGGCACAGGCAGGGAGTGGCCGCTCCTGCAGGTGTTTTTAATCTAGACCATGCACACCTGGTTTCCCTGCCTCACTTGTGCCAGGCATCACAAATTATCACAGTACGCTTCGGCTGAATTCAGACTCAGAAATCTCAACACGGCTCTCCAGGCATCCCACGTCCGTGGGAGGTAAATGCCTTTGCCCTTCCTGCCCTGGATCAGACCTACCGAGGCAGTCGGGGAACCCCACAAGGCCATTTTTAATCAACTCTTCCACTGTGGAGCACTTCCTGGAGCCGTAGGAATTCCAAGCAGAAGGCAGCTGAGAGGCTCGAAGGAGTCAGGGAGGAAGAGAACGAAATATCCAACACACCAGTTCAGTAGCTCAGCACGGGACAAGAGAAAGAGGCCCATGGGGACAGTGTCACTTTAAATGCCCGACGCCACGGCGCTGCCATGTAGGCCGGACCAGAACTTGCCCAGGCTGCTGCACCGGTTCTGCTGACCGCCAAGACTCTCGGATGACAGGGCAGAACACCAAGCGGATGTGATGCTTGGAAAGAACAGGACAAACGTTAGGAGCCAGAACTGGGTGAGACTCCCACCTCCACCTGACTGGGTGACCTTGGGCAAGTCAGCCTCCC
>SJYQ01094259.1:184978-259012 GCA_006410935.1 Redunca redunca | reverse complement strand
TTGGTTTCTCATGAATTCAGCCTTCCCGTGTTTTTTTTTCCTTCTCTAAATCTTTTCCTTGATGAAATAATAGCTGGTTTAATATACAACTGGGAGCGCATCAGTCTTTATTTCCTATCCAGCGTTTCTATGGCAGGATGTAACTTCATTAAAAAAAAGCAAACACTTCAGCTTCCTGATTTTCTTTATAGGTAATTCCTGTTTACTGAAAGTTCTGCTCTAAGGCATGCTCAGATTCATTCTTCTTAATGATTTTGGCAAGAATCCTACCCTGACCCCTCAGCAAAATATAGCGCTCTGAGAAATATAAGTGAATTGGCATCTGCTTCTGTGTTCAAAATCTATAATATTACCTTTCCTGCCCACTAAGTTTTGACTGTAGTTTTCAAATACCAGTCACTTTTCTGCCTTTTTTCTTTTTGATACATAGTACTTTTTAAAAATTACACTAAGAGATATTTATATGGAAACTTCCCCCTGAGAAATCTGTGCAATATTGGGTGGGGAGGGGGTTGCTTGTTTTTAATTAATTTTTATTGGAGTGTAGTTGATTTACAATGTCTTAGTTTCTGCTGTACAGCAAAGTGAATCAGTTATACATATACATATATCCACTGTTTTAGATTCTATTCCCATATAGGTCATTACAGAGTACTAAGCAGAGTTCCCTATGCTATACAATAGGTACACAATACTTTTTAAAGTTGCTAACATTTGTTAAACAATCCCTATTTTACAAATGAGGAAACTGAGATCAAGAGAAATTAAAAACTAAATTTAAAGAGATTGTATAGTGTGATTACCGGTTTTTTTTCTTCCTTAAATAAAATACTGAATGAAATCATATTTAAATTATGGGTTGATGATTCATTTCATAATCCCAAGAAATGGAACCACAACTAGGACTAGAAGATTTCCATACAAGAGAACACCAACTTCATCTAGACAAGAATTGTTTATCTCAAGAGAAGAGGCTCCTCTTTCTCAGTACTAGCCTGCCATGGCTGTCCTAGGTTTCTATGGATTGGAATGGAGAGGCAATTGTCTAGAGCAATGATGCTGAAGCTAAAGCTCCATTATTTTGGCCACCTGATACAAAGAGTCAACGTATTGGAAAAGACTCCGATCCTGGGAAAGATTGAAGGCAAAAGGCGAAGGAGTGGCAGAGAGTGAGATGGTTAGATAGCATCACCAACTCTATGGACATGAATTTGAACAAACTCTGGGAGATAGTGGAGGACAGAGGAGACTGGCATGCTGCAGTCCATGGGGTCACAGAGCCAGACACAACTTAGCAACTGAAAAACAGCAACAAATGATTCTAAACCTTAGCATGCATCAAAATTACCAGAAGGGATTTGTTAAAATACTGATTGGTGACCTCCACCCCCAGAGGGTCTGATTCAATAGACTTGGAATGGAGCCCAAGAATTTGCACTTCTAACAGTTCCCAGGTGATGCTGACGCTCCTGGTCTGGGTACCAGGCCTTGAAAACCACTGATCTAGGACCAGGCTGTCCAATGTGGTAACCAAAAGCCACACCTGGCTCTTACACACTTGAAATGTACTTGAATTTTTGATATGTGACTAGTGCAAATTTAAATGTCCTGTAAAAGACACATTGGATTTTAAAGATTTAGCATAAAAAATATAAAACATCTAAATGATTTTTATATTATTCACATGTGAAGATGATAATAGTCTGAATATATTGTGCTAAATAAAATATATTATTAAAGTTAATTTCACTTATTTCTTTTAACTTTTTAATGTGTCTACTAGAGAATTTAAGGCTCACATTACATTTCTACTGGACAGCACTAGACTAGATTATTTCTGATTCCAGCTCCACACTGCACACTGTTGACAGCACCTTGATGGAACAAATCACTTACCTTTTCTGGCCCTTAGTGTTCTTATATGTAAAATGGAGACAGAGTAAGACTGATCTGAAGCACGCTACTTATTTGAAGACTAAATGGACATGAAAGGGTGCCTTCCTCCTTTTTGAAAATACTGTCATGTACTCTCAGAAAAACCACTCTTGAGATAGAGCCCTCCTTGGAATTCCATGTGAGGTTCAATTTATCTTACATGAAATCTGGAGTAGGTGGGGTGAGGCATCTCATTGTTTATGGTTTCTTCAAGAGGAGTCACTTTTTTAGCGTCTGTAACTCTAATAGCTCCTTGATCTAATTAGGGAACAAAATGAAGAGACAATGCAATTAAGATGACAGATTAACCTGCTCCCATCAAGACTTCATCCTGTTTTTGGAATTCTTTCCTTCCCTGCCTTTCTATCTGTTGCCCTTCTTAAATGTGGATTTAAATGGATTTGGCCTCCTAGGAGGATTAGCTAATGGTCTGAACAAGTATATAGAGTACTGTGAAAGATTTGGATGCTGTTCCGCATTTTGATCTACTGTGCAGGTCTCTACACACACCTTGATTAAAGATCCATGGCACTGCCCCTAGCCTTTCAGAGATAAGCCATATTGTCCTCTAAGCCCCCATTCTGTTTTCTTACTGACAGCCTTATATATACAAACTAGAATGTAGACATTGTTCTAGAAATTCTCTTTGATTTGACGGGTACTAGTTATTTTTCTCTTTCTATTTCTTTCAATTTTCCTCTTCCTATCTGAGCTTTGTTTCGTCTCAACTGAATTTCTTATTCTCTTGTTTTTAAAGTAACATTTTCCTTCTTTTAAATTTTATTTAGTTGAAATATTTTCTTGCTTGATAATTACATTTCAGTTTGAATCTCTTAAACATTAACAGCCACATATAGAGCAAGGGTAAGAATCCTTAATATAGAATGCTGACACAGCCACAGGAAGCAAAAATGAATACTTCGATTGAAAACACATGAAAAGTAAGTGCATCCACAAGGTGAAAGTAAAAGTGTCTCATCCTGTCCAGCTCTTTGCGACCCCATGGACTATACAGTCCATGGAATTCTCTAGGTCAGAATACTGGGAGTGGATAGCCTTTCCCTTCTCCGGGGGATCTTCCCACCCCAGGGATCGGACCCAGGTCTCCGGAATTGCATTGTTTACCAGCTGAGCCTCAAGGGAAGCCCCAGAATACTGGGGTGGGTAGCCTATCCCTTCCCCAGCAGATCTTCCTGACCCAGGAATTGAACCAGGGTCTCCTGCAGTACAGGCAGATTCTTTACCAACTATCAGGTTATCAGTACTATCAGGGATCAGTAAACATGAAAAGAGATATAACACTGCTTGTAATCAAAGCCATGAAGAGATACAGTTTTCTTAACGACCCAGTAGGCCAAAGACATAAAGGATGTAGGGAAGTGGATACCCACACTGCCAGAGAAGATGTTAATGGGTATTATATCACTTCTAGAGGACAACTTAGTAATATTTATGAAAAGCCCTTTGGGGAAGGAGCTGCTGCTGCTGCTGCTAAGTCGCTTCAGTCGTGTCCGACTCTGTGCAACCCCATAGACGGCAGCCCACCATGCTCCCCCGTCCCTGGGATTCTCCAGGTAAGAACACTGGGAGTGGGTTGCCGTTTCCTTAGGAGAGGGTGGAACAAATTGAGAGAGCAGCATGGAAACGTATGCATTACCATATGTAAAATAGACAGCAGGTGGGAACTTGCTGTGTGAGACAGGAACCCCACCCAGGGCTCTGTGACAACCTACAGGGGTGGGATGGGGTGGGAGATGGGAGGGGGCTTCAAGAGGGAGGGGATATATGTGTGCCTGAGGCTGATTCACGCTGATGTATGGCAGAAGCCAGCACACTATTGTAAAGCAATTATCCTCCAATAAAAAAATTTTTAAAGAAGTATATACCATTGATATAGAAATTCTCCTTCTGGGAAAGAATGGAACAAGTTTGCAAAGATATACCTATGTTGTAAGTAACTGGAACATTGTCTATAATGATGGGATTTGGTATATAAACTACACTATGATAGGACACTGCAGAGCCATGAAAATGATAATGATGCCATTTATTTATGTGAAAAGATTTTCACAATAAAGTGTTAAGAGAAAAAAGTGAACAGCGAATTCGTATGGCTATGTGTACATGTATGTATGTATATTTATTCCACTACTTTAAAATTTATCTCTATAGGTACATTTTCATAGAAAAGTATGTAAGTACATACATTAAAATGTTAACAGTGATTTTTCTCCAAGTTATCAAATTACAGTTTATTTTTGATCTTTTCTGATTTTCTGAACTTTTTGCATAACCAAAGAAACAGTAAAATAAAACTTAATTTTTTTTTCTTTCTTTGCAACTATAATTTTCCCTTTTCTCTTCCTCCTCTTCTCTGCTTTTTTCCCTCCCATTTGGAGAATTCTTGCCACAGAGGTGATATCTAGGAGAGGCCTCCTGCCAGGGCTAGGAGGGTTGGAGGCCTCCTGCTCACATCCACCCACAAGTACCCTTCTAGCTTCTGATGAACCTCTTGGGACTTGTAAGAATGATTCTCCAAAAACTTAACTTTGAAAGCAGGAGACCCCTGGGAAATGCCCTAAGGCTAACCTCTGAACACCTGGTTTACTGTGAAACCCTTCTTCTGACATCTCATGGCGTCAAGTTCTAATGGAAAGAACTATATAGTTTAAAATCTATGATGTCCAGACCATAGCCAATAGATTTAGGCTGTTTTGGGTCCACAGCATGCCATGAGCCATAAGGTGATGGTCCTGGGAAAAATCTCACGTGTGATACAACACCCAGCCTGAGCTCAGGAGGAGGTGGGGACAGGTAGTGTTAAACCTGCCTCCAAAAGAGGCCATGCCCAGCTTCTGAAGCTGCAATTCTGGCACTACTTTTATACTAGCTTGGTCTTGTCAAGTTTTGTCCAAAGTGGACAGTGACTCCTCCTGTTGCGGGGGTGGGGGGGTGGCTACTTAGTTTGTGTCTCTCCAGCCCCCTCCCATCTTAAAAAGGTGGAGACCAGGCTGAATAAACAGGCATTATTACGAATGCGGTTTTAGAACCCAGGTCCACGGACCTCTGTTGGGTGCTCTCAAGGGGTCAGGGTCATTACTGCAGGAGCTAGTCCTGTTGGAAAGGGTTGGTTCTACAGTGGAGGAGAGGCCATATCCCAGCCAGACCACAGGGAGGGTGGGAAGGGTGGTGGTGACTGAAGATGGCCTTCTTTGATCCTTTGCCTGACTCTCCAAAGGAGGCGTGGATTATCATCTGGTGGGGTCTAAGTGTATGGCAATGGAACTGAGTGGCCTTGAGTATCTAGATAGAAAAACTTCTAATTTCATATGGTTATCTTCCAGCAAATCTCCTACCAGAACCCTTGTAGAGGTCTAACTAGGAAGGCCCTCTTGCCATAAGCCGGCCTGTCACTTTCTTTTACATCCTGACTATGTACCTCTCACTCTGGCCCTTTCTTGACTATATACTTTCTTAACTGTTTCCTGACTTTACTGTATGCAGTGATGGTGTTTGAAGCTCCTCCTGTATAGTTGAGCCACAAGGAAGCCCCACTCTGGTGCAGATAACTGGATCAGAAGCCTTCAGTCGTCCATGGCGTAGGTTGGTTAGACTTGATCTTCTCTGAGTGAGCTGAGCCTGACATGCCATCCCCAGAAAGACACTCAAGAGCTACGCTATGCAGCCCGCAGGTTCTGTGTGTGTATGTGTCAACTGGTAGAGCTTCTAGAGTGTGCCCTGATGATTCGGCTGTTTTTTCCTGATCAGGACCTGTTGTCATCCCTACCCCACCCCCTGAAGATAATGTCTCAACTTTCTAATTACTTTAGTGATCTGTACCTACATGAGACAAGAATTTTACAACATGTATCTTGCCACTTTTGAGAATTCAAATACTCTGTCAGGTTGTCAAGGGGAAAAATGAACAGAAGGAAGAGAAAATTGTTGTATCAGTCAAGGTTCTTGGTTGCAGCATTAGAAATTAATTCTGTCTAATTTAAGCAGAAAAGGAATTGATTAAAAGGATATTGGGTGCTCATAGAATCAATTGCAAGATTTGAGGACCAGGCTCAGAAAACAAGCAGGAATCAGAAATCACCACCCAGGGACACATCAAATGATGGGTTGTGCTGTGTTGTGATATGTCACTTCAATCTTGTCTCTTTGTGACCCCATGGACTGTAACCCACCCGGCTCCTGTCCATGGGTTTCTCCAGGCAAGAATACTGGAGTGGATTGCCATTTCCTCCTCTAGGGGATCTTCCCCACCCAGGGATTGAACTCGCATCTCATGTCTCCTGCATTCACACATGGGTTCTTTATCACTAGTGCCACCTGGGAAGCCCGAGGATGCATAAAAAGCTCTGTTAGGGCCTTCACACTGCCAGGGACTTCAGCCTGGAGGTGGATTTGAAGCTATCTCTTCATTCTTCTCTCAGTTGCTGAAGATCCAAGTTCCTGGGTAGCAACATCCAATAGGCTGGCCATACAGTAGCTGTCCGGAGAAGGCAATGGCACCCCACTCCAGCACTCTTGCCTGGAAAATTCCATGGATGGAGGAGACTGGTGGGCCACAGTCCATGGGGTTGCTAAGAGTCGGACACGACTGAGCGACTTCACTTTCACTTTTCACTTTCATGCATTGGAAAAGGAAATGGCAACCCACTCCAGTGTTCTTGCCTGGAGAATCCCAGGGACGGGGGAGCCTGGTGGGCTGCCGTCTATGGGGTCGCACAGAGTCGGACACGACTGAAGCGACTTACCAGCAGCACAGTAGCTGTCAGTGGGGGATAGGACTGGAAGTAGACGTGGGGAAGGGACATCCAGTTTCTTTAACTTCCATGCATAATAAGACCTTGCCCCCCAACCAGTTTAGATGATAAGACTCTTGCCCAAATAAGAGAGGAGGTGGATGCCAGGCCAAAATTTTAAAACTGACAGATGCTCCCCCTACATTTGTTGTGGACTGTGTGAATTTGGCAAATGTGCGTATGGAAACCCATATCCCTATTACATTCTAGAGATTAATTTTTCTATCTTATGAATCAAGGTCGACTGTCCTGATCTTTGGAGGTTTCAAACCAGCCTAAAGGAGCAGTGCTTCTTCATATGATCCAAAGAATCAAAAGTTCAGTGAAAATTAAGCAACCAGAGAAGATCTCCAATGGACAAATTATAATTGAGGTTATATAAATTATACTCATTTTAAACCAAGAGAATCAAGTTTTCCAGGAATGGTTTATTGAAATGATTTGTTTTACCTCATACTGGGGTAAAACTGAAATGTATCCCTTCCTGCATTCAACTTATCATTTATTTTAATTCAATTTAATTTCTCATTTATTGTATTGCATTTGAATACACGGTATGCATTCACAAAGCACACTTTCTCACACACTCTCCCAGTAGAAAGAGAAATAATTTATATCTACTCAAATAAGAAATTATACAAGAGTATTGCTTTCACCACTGATACTTTTTTAAAGTTAATTAGTTATTTTTTGGCTGCACTGGGTCTTCATTGCTGCCCCCAGGAGCTTTCTTTAGCTGCTTCGAGCAGGAGAGCTGCTTTCTGGTTGTGCAGGCTTCTCATTGCAGTGGCTGCTTTTGTTATGGAGCACAGGCTCTAGAGTCCTCGGCCTCAGCAGTTGTGACTCTTGGGTTCTATAGCACAAACTCAGAAGTTGTGGCACACGGGCTTAGTTGCTCCACAACATATGGAATCTTCTTGGACCAGGGGTAAAACCTGTATCTCCTGGATTGGCAGGCTGATTCTTAACTACTGGACCACTAAGGAAGTCCTCACCACCAATACATGACACTGTTCTAAAAATTCTAGCATACGCAATAAAACACAGGGGAGAAACAATATGTATAAATAATGAAAAGGAGACAAACTTCGTATTACTTCCTGTTGATGTTGTCTGCCTCGAAAGATCAAGAGAATCAATTGAAACACTATTAAAACTATTAAGTGAATTCAATAAAAAAGTCAGTTGCCAAAGATCATGAGGTTAGGTTCTAATAACAGTGAGTGAGGTCAAAGTTGTGCATAGCCAAAATCACCCTTGAAAATTCTCCAAATTGCCCTAAAATACTATATACATGAGGTTGTGAGTACAACTCTATTTATTATTTATATATAGAAAACAGTGTAATATACACAGTGTTATGTATACATATGTATAACATGCACACTGCACATTAGAGCATATATGTAAAGCAATTAGCACTATTTTTTTTCATGGCGAAAACTTGTGTTTAAATATGGCATTATATGCATTGATGATCTATCTCAACCATAGACAAAAAAATCAATAACTTATATTGCTAGTTAGAAATTATAATTTTATGTCTCCTTTACAAGAGCAACCAAAAATAATACTGGGTTATTTCTCAGTTTGTGTCCCCTTCAAAGCTGACCTCTAGTCAAGGATGATTGATAGACTCGTTTATTGAAGAGTGATCCCAGGGACCCAGTCTGGGAATGAGGATGGGAGATGGGGGCAGGAAGGATGTCAGTAGAGGGCGCATCATCAAGCTAGATTTTCCTGGGGACAAATAGAGCGTTCCCCTAACAGACCCCTCCGGGAGACAGTGTGAGCATGTGACAGAGTTACCACAGAAGGCAGAGGAAGCTGGTGTTTACTCACCAACTCTCCACCATCATCAGTGAAAGGCTATTTCTAGGGAAATAAACTCCACATTTCCAGCTGGCCCTGCCAACCATCCTACTAGGCTCCTATGGCCAGAAAATGCCTCTCTCAAGCCACAGGGGTGCCCAGGAAGCTGCCCCTGGAAAGTAGATAGGGGATGCCAAAGGTATTTGGTGGGAACAGCACTGGCAGTGTCTACCACATGTTAACCTAAAAAGGAATGGGATCTAAATATAAAAACTGCACATTTCCGCTGAGAATCATAAATAAAAAAGTTAAAATGGAGAGATGGACCATGCTCCTAGGAGGAAAGACTTAATAATGTTAAGATTTTAATTTCCCTAAAATTCATCTATAAATCAAATATAGTTCCAATTAAAATTCTACTGAGGATTCTTTTTTTCTTTTAAGTGTATCTGGAAGGGAAAAATGAGTGAGGATAGATGGAAAAATTTGAAAGCTTCAGTGCAGTCAATATGGCCCTTAAAAATCCTTATAATACTGAGAAGGTATTATCTTGGCCTTACCAGATAATAAATTAGATTGGTAGTGGTGCAGGGACAGACAGACGAACAAAGCAAGTGCCCTAAAGATTGCAGGAACACATTCAAATATTTCTAAGTATGTAATCACATGTGGCATTTAAAAATCAACCATAAATGAAAGGAATAGTAAATAAATATTATTGGTACAAGTTATATCTTGCATCACATAGCAGAAAAATTCCACATGGATCTAAGATTTAAATGTAAGTTAAAATATTAAAGTACCAGATAGAAGAAAATGAAGGTGCATTTTTTGGGATAAGTCTATAACAAAGTGAGTAAGTCTAGCCTAAGCTTGACAATTGAGAAGGAATCTTAGAGGAAAAAAATGAATTTGAGCCCATTGAAGTGAAAAATACCTATGGACCAAAACCACCACAAACAAAACAGAAAAAGATAAAAGAGAAAACATGAATATGCTTACTATATTAAAAATGCTTGAAGTTCTTGAAAATCAACAGGAAAATATTAAGATATCAATCAAAATTAAATTGAGTAAAGTATCTATTCATTCAGTTCAGTTCAGTTCAGTCACTCAGTCATGTCCAACTCTTTGCAACCCTATGAACCGCAGCACGCCAGGCCTCCCTGTCCATCACCAACTCCCTGAGTCCACCCAAACCCCTGTCCATTGAGTCGGTGATGCCATCCAACCATCTCACCCTCTGTTGTCCCCTTCTCCTCCTGCCCTCAATCTTTCCCAGCATCAGGGTCTTTTCAAATGAGTCAGCTCTTCGCATGAGGTGGCCAAAGTACTGGAGTTTCAGCCTCAGCATCAGTCCTTCCAGTGAACACCCAGGACTGGTCTCCTTTAGGATGGACTGCAAGGACTCGCAAGAGTCTTCTCCAACACCATAGTTCAAAAGCATCAATTCTTCGGTGCTCAGCTTTCTTTATAGTCCAACTCTCATATCCATACATGACCACTGGAAAACCATAGCCTTGACTAGATGGATATTTGTTGACAAAGTGATGTCTCTTTTCAACATGCTATCTAGGTTGGTCATAACTTTCCTTCCAAGGAGTAAGCATCTTTTAATTACATGGCTGCAGTCACCATCTGCAGTGATTTTGGAGCCCAGAAAAACAAAGTCAGCAACTGTTTCCACTATTGCCATCTATTTGCCATGAAGTGATGAGACCAGTTGCCATGATCTTAGTTTTCTGAATGTTGAGCTTTAAGCCAACTTTTTCACTCTCCTCTTTCACTTTCATCAAGAGGCCCTTTAGGTCTTCTTCACTTTCTGACATAAGGGTAGCGTCATCTGCATATCTGAGGTTTTTGATATTTCTCCCGGCAATCTTGATTCTAGCTCATGCTTCATCCAGCCCAGTGTTTCTCATGATGTACTCTGCTGCTACTGCTGCTAAGTCGCTTCAGTCATGTCTGACTCTGTGTGACCCCATAGATGGCAGCCCACCAGGCTCCTCCATCCCTGGGATTCTCCAGGCAAGAACACTGGAGTGGGTTGCCATTTCCTTCTCCAATGCATGAAAGTGAAAAGTCAAAGTGAAGTCACTGTCATGTCCGACTCTTCACGACCCCATGGACTGCAGCCTACCAGGCTCCTCTGTCCATGGGATTTTCCAGGCAAGAGTACTGGAGTGGCAGCCATTAAAAAGAATACTTTTGAATCAGTTCTAATTAGATGGATGGAACTAGAGCCGATTATACAGAGTGAAGCAAGCCAGAAAGAAAAACACCAATACAGTATACTAACACATATATATGGAATTTAGAAAGATGGTAGTGATGACCCTCTATGCGAGACAGCAAAAGAGACTCAGATGTGTAGAGCGGACTGTTGGACTCTGAGGGAGAGGAAGAGGGTGGGATGAGATGGGAGAATGGCATTGAAACATGTATATTATCATGTAAGAAACGAATCGCCAGTCTATGTCTGATGCAGGATGCTTGGGGCCGGTGCACGGGGATGACGCAGAGAGATGTTATGGGGAGGGAGGTGGGAGGGGGGTTCATGTTTGGGAACGCATGTACACCCGTGGTGGATTCATGTCAATGTATGGCAAAACCAATACAGTATTGTAAAGTGAAATAAAGTTAAAAAAATAATAATAATAATGAAAAAAAAAAAAAGAGTACTGGAGTGGGATGCCATTGCCTTCTCTGGATGTACTCTGCATATAAGTTAAATAAGCAGGGTGACAAAGCAGCCTTGACATACTCCTTTTCCTATTTGGAACCAGTCTGTTGGTCCATGTCTGGTTCTAACTGTTGCTTCCTGAACTGCATACAGGTTTCTCAAAAGGCAGGTCAGGTGGTCTGGTATCCCCATCTCTTTCAGAATTTTCCAGAGTTTGTTGTGGTCCGCACAATTAAAGGCTTAAGCATAGTCAATAAAGCAGAAATAGATGTTTTTCTGGCACTCACTTGCTTTTTCAATAATCCAGCGGATATTGGCAATTTGATCTCTGGTTCCTCTGCCTTTTCTAAAACCAGCTTGAACATCTGGAAGTTCATGGTTCACGTATTGCTGAAGCCTATTCAACAAATATTTCTTGAGAACCTGTTCCTTGGGAGGCAGGTGCCATGAATATAACCAAGGATACAGAGTGGGGATACTTGGATAGAGTGATTGGAGGAGGTCTCTCTGAGAAGCAGCGTATAAACAAGACCTTCTAGGTAAGGAGGGGGGGGGAGAAAGTGGGAAAAGCCTTCCAATCTGAGGAAATAGCATTTGCAATTGCCCTGTAGTGGCAAAAAGTTTAGTGATACAATGAATGGAAAGGAGGGCAGCATGGTGTGGAAGAAGACAGGGAATGTGGCAAGAAGTGAAATGGAAAAAGTAGATGAGGATCAAATCATGCAGAGCCGTCTAGATCGTGATAACAAGTTGGGAATTTATTTGAAAAATTAGGGGAAGCCAACGAAGGGCTTTGAGTAGGAAAATGATATGATTAAAATTTCCACTTAAAAAGCAGGTCTTAGTCCAAGTTTGATGCACGAAACAGGGCACTCAAAACCAATGCACTGGGACAACCCAGAGGGATGGGATGGAGGGAGGTGGGGGGTGGGGCGTTTCAGGACGTGGTGCAGGGGGCAGATGTACATCCGTGGCTGATTCATGTCAATGTATGGCAAAACCCACCACAATATTGTAAAGTAATTAGCCTCCAATTGAAATATATTAATTAATTTTTAAAACTAGCAGGTCTTGTGACTACTTTGTTTTTAATATGTATATTTGGCTGTGCTGAGTCTTAGTTGCAGCATGCAGGATCTTTAGTTGTGGCCTGTGAACTCCTGTTTGCAGCATGTGGGATCTAGTTCCCTGACCAGAGATGGAACCTGGGCCTCCTGCATTGGGGGTGTGGAGTCTTGGCCACTGGACCACCAGGAAAGACCCTTGTGACTGCTTTATGAACAACAGATTAGAGGGATGCAAGAGAATAAAGGAATAGGGTGAAGAGATGGGAAGTGACTATGGTGGTGCTGACCTGGATTGAGGTTTCTTGAGGAGAGGGAGGGAAGTAGAAGCATTAGTATCTATTTTGGAAAAAGAAACAATAAGACTTGCTTATGAGTGAGAAGGGAAAGCCCAGTGGGGAAGGAGAAAGCAACCAAGAATAACCCTCAGGTTTCCAACGCAAGCAGCTCTGAAAATTGTGGTGATGTTTAAGTCAGCAAAGACTGAGGAAATAGCAGGGGCGGGGATCAATTTTTTTTTTTTTAGAACGTGTTAAATCTGAGAGTCCTGTGATATCCAAGCAGAGATGCTACCATCAGTTGAATACTATTAGGAGAGAAGTTTTAGTTAGAGATGTAAATGTGGTAATTAGTCTATGTGCTAATTAAGTGGGGAATGAATGAGTTCACACAGAGAGGGGGCCTAGGACCAGGGCATGGAGGGTCAGGTAGAGACCAAGGCTGAGAAGGAACAGCTACAGAGACAGGAAGATGTGGTATCTCAGAAGGCAAGAGAAGAAGGTGTTTTAAGGAGGAAGTGGTATGGTATCAAGTACTACCAAAAGGTCTAGAAAAATGAGATGAGAGAAGTGATCCTAGGATTTGGTGAAGTAAAGGTCACTGGTGATGGGTGAGGAGCAAACTGAGAGATCAGATTAGTGTGTCTACGCCTCTGTAAGACATTTGGCCCTGCAAGAGTGCAGGAACAGGTCAGTCTCAGGACAAAACATGAATGTCCATAAACAAATGAAAAAGTATTTCAACTGAACCCAAGGAAAATTAAAACAGAAAAGGCAAATCTTTTTTAAACTATCAAATTGAAAAAATACCGAATATTTTTCAAAGTGGTGGTGAGTGTTGTACTCTTCCAGATAGTAGCAGAGGAGCTGCAAGTTCATGTAGCATTTCTGGAAACTCAGTTTTGTATTAACCATTTTGATACAGCCATTTCACTCCTAACACTACATCTGAAGGGAATAATCAGGGGTGTGTGCAAAAATTTGACTGTAAGTAGTTTATTTTTGTCACAGTGTAAATTGTATAAAGTAGTGACATATTGGAAATAACTGAAATGTTCAACAATAAGAAACTGGTTGAATTACAACATATCATTACAATTGAATTCCTTGCAGCCACTAAAATTTATATTGTAGAAGATTATGAAATAACATGTAAGAGATGATAGCATATGTTACAAAACATTGTATGACAAAGACTCATATTTATTTAGTGCTTCATACACACCAGCACTATGATTAATGCTTTCCACAAAATAACGTTTACTCGTCACTAAAAAAACTATGAAGTCGATATTCTTCTTTCCTTACTTTATAGATAAGGAAACGAAAGCTGAGATTGGTTAAACAAAACTTGCCTAAGGACATGCATCTGGTATGTAGTGGAAGCAGCACTCTGCTGCTCTTACCAACATTCTATTTTTACTAATTTTTTGTTTTTCATTCATTTAGTCATGTCTAAAGTTTTGCGACCCCCATGGACTGAAGCACTCCATGCTTCCCTTTCCTTCATTATTTCCCAGAGTTTGCACAGACTCATGTCTGTTGAGTCAGTGATGCTCTCCAACCATCTTATCCTCTGTCACCCCCTTCTCCTCCTGCCCTCGATCTTTCCCAGCATCAGGGTCTTTTCCAATGAGTTGGCTCTTTGCATCAGGTGGCCAAAGTATTGGAGCTTCAGCTTCAGCATCAGTCCTTCCAATGAATATTCAGGGTTGATTTCCTTTAGGATTTGAGCTCCTTACAGTCCAAGGGACTCTGAAGAGTCTTCTCCAGCACTACAGTTCAAAAGTATCAATTCTTAGGAGCTCAGCTTTCTTTACGGTCCAACTCTTACATTGTACATGACAACTGGAAAAGCCACAGCTTTGACTATACAGACATTTATTCATTCAGATAATGAATCTATACTAAAATGTTGCATCTTGTGGTGGGACCATGGGTGATCTTCTTTACTGTTGTTTTTTTTTTTACCTATATTTTAAAAATTTGCTATCAAAAATTATCTAAGTAATAAATGAATTTTGGAGAATAAATGAGTGTTTTTCCATATTCAGAGGATAAGGTTTTAATATCATGAATCATGATAAATCGTAATAGACTTGTGGCCTAATTTCTGCCAGAAAAAAATTAATCATAAATACAAAACCAAATTCATCTTTTTGGTCAGAGGTTCCTCTCTTCTCACTGATGTAGCTAGTGTCCCTTTAGTTGATATTTCATTCATTCTGTTATCTAGAGTGAATTCTGCAGTTTATTTTAGCCATGTACCAGGAAAGATCGTTGATGACAGACATTCTGTGTTTGGATGCCTCCATGAGATTTCTTTATGTAACACAGGTAGGCTTTGATTACTCCAGCTTTCAAAGTTCTTCAAATTAAGGTTATTATGGACACACTTGGAAGAAAAGTTATGAGCAACCTAGATAGCATATTCAAAAGCAGAGACATTACTTTGCTGACTAAGGTCCGTCTAGCCAAAGCTATGGTTTTTCCTGTGGTCACGTATGGATGTGAGAGTTGGACTGTGAAGAAGGAAGAACGCCGAAGAAATGATGCTTTTGAACTGTGGTGTGGGAGAAGACTCTTGAGAGTCCCTTGGACTGCAAGGAGATCCAACCAGTCCATTCTGAAGGAGATCAGCCCTGGGTGTTTTTTGGAGGGAATGATGCTAAAGCTGAAACTCCAATACTTTGGCCACCTCATATGAAGAGTTGACTCATTGGAAAAGACCCTGATGCTGGGAGGGATTGGGGGCCGGAGGAGAAGGGGACGACAGAGGATGAGATGGCTGGATGGCATCACTGACTCGATGGGCGTGAGTCTGAGTGAACTCTGGGAGTTGGTGATGGACAGGGAGGCCTGGCGTGCTGCAATTCATGGGGTCGCAAAGAGTGAGCGACTGAACTGACTGATAGACACACTTTAAGGCATGGAACGTCAGTGCCTCAATTAGCCGCTTAAGTATGTATCAAAATGCCTTCAAGATTAGTTCCTTGGAATCTCTGTCCTCCTGTGGGCAGTTTCCGTCCATCTCTGAAGAGGTGATGGTGATGGTGTTGGGGTGGGGTAGCTATTACATGGCTTTTGTTTGTATCATAGCTCAAGTCCCATCTCTTGAAATGCAAAACCACAAACATCAACACAGCGTCCAGAAGGCATTAGGCCGCACTTACAGTGACAGTGTAGGATGAATGTCTGCTGTATTTCTCTAGGTGGTGACCGGCTTGAGATGCAGGTGAAAGACCTGCTGTGAGTCCTGACTGTGTCACTCATTAGCTATGTGATCTTGGGCATTACTCAGCCTCCCTCAATTGCAGTTTTCTCATTTGTAAAATGAGGTTAAACAGGGAGCCCAGTCTGGCACTCTGTGATGAACTTAGAGGGGTGGGATGGCTGGGAGGTGGGAGGGAGGCTTAAATGGGAGGGGATATATATATATATAGTTATGACCGATTCTCATTGTTGTACAGCAGAAACTACAGAACACTGTGAAACAATTTTCCTCTAATTAAATAAATAAGTTTTAAAAAGTAAAATGAGGTTAAGAGCGCTCACATTAAAGGATCATTGGAAGGTTAAATGAAGTAATATAGACTAAATCCTAGCACAGGGCCAGGAAAGATTTAATATCTTAGGTAGGAGCTCAAAATACATTTTAAATAATTTCAAAATAGTGGACTGCTTTGTTTCTCTTGAAAAGACTGGAGTTATATTTTGGGGTTCTTATTCCTTATTTTATAAATAAGGAAACTGAAGATGTGAGAGGTCATTCATTTCCTTTTATTTTTTTTTTAACAATGTCTTGCATCTGTGTGTGTTCAGTGCCATGTTATGGGTTCAGTTTTATAACAAAGACTACAACTTCCTTAGGAATGCCTTTAGCTGCAAATAACAGAAAAACTGATAAACACTGACTAAAAAATGAATCTATTCTTCTCAAATCAAGATGTCTAGAGATAGCCAGTGGCTGGCATTGGTTCATTTTCTCAGTGGGGTCATCAGAATTCCAGGCTTTTCCTGTCCTGCTTTACCACCCATGACATGTTGGCTTTTCTCATCCTCTCATGATGGCAACACGGCTGCCATGGCCAAATGCTTTGTGACATTTGAAGGCCAAAATTGGCAGATGGTGGGTGGGTTGGCCAGACCTATGTTCCTTGATATCAAAGACTGCCCAATATCTGAACAAAACGGGGAATCTGTTGGATAAGCAGTGGTAGAATCTACCAGTCTGCATCTCCTGACACCCAAGCCATTGTGTCCTCCTCTCTTCTGTGATGACCCTGTGCGCCGATACCATCCCGTTCCCTAGTATACTCATCTAGACTCTGTTATCTGGCCTATTTTCCGACAGACACCCTACCGACAGGATTGCTGAGTCTCTATTTTAAATAAACCTATTCACCAATTAGTTTTTTAAAAAAATACTGTTATGTCTTCCTTATTACCCCCAGAGTTCCAAATATTAAAAAAGCCAGTAAACTCTGAATGTTTGATGAGTGTCTTTGGTTTAAAGCCAAGCTATTAAAATTTCAATATAACTTGAAGTTTATTGAAATTTGTATCTGGTCATACACATCCGTAAAATGAATCTTAACTTTGCAACCTTTAAAGCAAAAGCCAATAAACCCAGATTATTTATTAAAACCCCTCCTATGTTGCCAGAACCCACACTGGAGTAAAGAAAAATATACTTCTGAATGCAATTTAATTTTCTTGATGCAGCTTTAGGGAGATTCTTGTTATAGTTCAATTTCTTCTGCTTTCTTTGCTATGAATGTATTCCTCATGAGTTCATAAGACAGAATAATTACTGAGGACACAGCTGTGGTCCAGTCAAGCTATAGATTTCAATATTCCTATGAAAGCATAGTCAGAACTTAAGACAAGCCAGGCTGTATATCTATAGGAAATGCTGCTGCTGAGCTTAGTAGCTCTGTTGGGTCTGACTGTTTGCTACCCTAGGGACTGTAGCTCACTAGTCTCCTCTGTCTAGGGGTTTTCCCAGGCAAGAATACTGGAGTGGGTTGTCATTTCCCTCTCCAGAGGATTTTCGTGACCCAGGGATCAAACCTGTATCTCCTGCTTTGGTAGGCAGATTCTTTACCACTGAGCCACCAGGGAAGCCCATATGTATAAGAAATATTCGATTTTTAAAAAACAATCACTGGAAAACCGTTACTTTGTATAGGATTTCGCTGCCTGAAAGGACTGAGTACATGAAGTTATTTTAGAAATAAGATGATACAAGTTACTTTAGCAAATATCACATCATATTTATTCCAATGAACAGGGTAACAAGGTTGGATCTTGAGGTTCTCAGAAAGGCCTTGCTAACAAGAAACCATATGTGAATTTAATTATTAACTCATTTGGAATTTCTCTTCTCCTTATCTCCTATCTCACAGTGCCCGATATTGCAATTTTTTCCAGCGTTCATGATCTTGGAGTTCTGCCTACATTTCTGGTAAATCTTTTTAAGACTCAGGATTGCTCCAGGATTTATTCTTTTGAAATCTATTACGAGGGTTTCCTCTCTGCTAACCCCATGGTGTGTGTTCTTTCTTTCTTTGTGTTCCCATAGCTATTTCCACTGTGTCTTTCAAGTAGCACAATGCACTGATGAGGAGAGGGAAACTGGTTGAGAATGCTGAAGATTGGAAAATTGGGTCGATGCCAAAAAAGTGTGACCCGGCCTGTTTTTCCCCCTTTACTCATCTACTTGCTCAGATCCCTGAAGAGGGGAAAGACTGAGTCTGAAGAAAATATGAGAGGTCTCTTTTGTCAATGAAAACACGTAAACACAGGTCTGCGCATTGTAAGCAGTATTATTCCATGGACAGAGGAACTTGGTGGGTTTTAGTCCGTCCATAGGGTCTCAAAGAGTCGGACATGACTGAGTGACTAACAGTATTAATATAGCTATTCAGTATGATTACAGGAAGCTCTCTCAAGCAGATCCAAGAAAAATGATATGGAAACAGGAAATCATCCTTAGAATTTTTAAAAAGTTAATAATAATAATAATGTTCGGGTTCTCCCGCATTTACTTCCTGGCTCACAGTATTTTCATCTCAGGTCTACCCTTTCTTACCTTCAGAAAAGAGGATTTGGGTTTTCTATTTAACTAGGTACTCATTAAAGCTAAGCCAACAGCAGGATGCTTCCCCATCAGAGGAAGGGGGGCTCTAGCCAGGAAAAGGACAGAGCTTCCTGAGAGCAGCCTGGAGGGAGTCAGAGAGGGACCCCAGTGGGGGGTTAACTTTTCAAAGCTGCTTTTCCCTTTTGGAGGGGAAAGAGGCAGATCAGAGGGTTGAAGTTCCCTCAGAGCACTTCTAAAACCTACTTAGGACTTTATCACTACCCAACCAAAACTACAATGTACAGCTGGGGTGCCCATTTCAGTTGATTCAGTTGAAAAGGAAGAAAGAGGGGACCCACTTACAGATTTGGAAACAAAAGCCCAGGACTGGAACTGAGAAGGGCCTAGGTGATTATCACCATCATCATCTTCCTTTCAATTGAAATGTTTCGTAGCTTTGTTCACACCACCTTAGGAATGTCTGGTGGGGATACCCAATAGCTACTATCAATGGTTACTTCTGGGGAAAGGTCATAGGACATCAAGGCGCTGGAGGGACTTTGACTCTTGGAGCTTTTGATAAAGTCCATGCATTATTTTTACTTTTGGAAACTAGTGATTTGACTTCTAAACTAGTGAGCAGACATGGTGATTTAAATGAGCAACTTTACTACTGTTAAAGAGAGGTGAAGAAAAGGAATAAAGGAAACCCTTTTTCTAGGGCAATGGTCCCCACCCTTTTTGGCACCAGGGACCAGTTTCGTGGAGGACAATTTTTCCATGGATGTGGCAGGGTGAGGGAGGAGGATGGTTTCAGGATGATTCAAGCACATTACATTTATTGTGCACTTTATTTCTAATCTAGTGCTGCCACTAATCTGACAGGAGGTACCAGTCCATGGCCCAGAGATTGGGGTCCCCTGGTCTAGAGATCCCCACCAATGGTGAGACTGACATACCAGCCCTATCCATTCAAACAGAAAGATGAGCAGCATGATGGTAGCCACTGAGAAGCAGGGGAAGTTGGATTTTAATACAGTTCTACAAACATGAATGTGCTACACTGGATTTCTTTTCCTTTTGTTATCTGTTCAGGGGTTACTTCATTTGCTTCTGATGGATGGTATGGCCTTCATACATCTGAGAGGAGCTTTGGGCCTGGTTTTCCAGAATCCCACTGTTTCACCAGGCTCCTGAAGCATTCCTCCCACAGGGTGGCATGCGCGGTTTCAGTGGGATTTCTTTATTCTGTTTCAGTTTCCGCATGTAAATCAAAAACTAAAAAGCCTGTGGGTTGGAATGAAAGAACACTGGGAATAGCTGTATCTTCTTCCATTTGGGAGCTCTGAATACAAATCACTGTCTAGGGCTGAGGAGAGGGAGAGAGGGGGAGAGGAATAATATGGGATCAGTGGGCATAGCCTCATTTTATAATTAAACATAGGAAACTTTGATTGCTATAGAGATATTTCTCATAGATAATGGTGCAATGCCACAAGTATTTCTTGATTTCTACAACTGAAGTGTTTTTTTATAAAAGAAATGTGGATCTCTTTGTTTTGTAAATCATAGAGCAATTTATGGGCCCATAAGGAGCTCCCCGAGCAGAGGACTCCAATTAGGAAGGTTTTTGTAAAACTCATTTCTTAATTATCTCTTCACTTTTATATGCCTCAGCTTTTTTCATTCTACTGGTTTTCCCTTCTCATCAAATGGACTTATTTATACCATTCTCATCTTAGAATAAAGAGAGACCCCCTCCCTGGCAAAACGTCTCCTCCAGCTACTACCCTCTCCTCTCCTTTCCTTCACAGCTAGGTGGTTAGATGGTGAGCAGAGTGCTCAATCACCCCAGTGTGCCTGGGGCAACCATGGCCATGGATTTCCAGTGCAAAGAATTAGTACATGCCTGCGTGCTCAGCCGTGTCGGACTCTTTGAGGCGTTATGCGCTGTAGCCTGCCAGGCTCCTCTGTCCATGGGATTTTCCAGGCAAGAATACTGGAGTGGGTTGCCATTCCCTTCTCCAGGGGATCTTCCCCATCTCCTAAACTGTACCCCCATCTCCTGACTCTCCTGCAATGGCAGAGAGATTCTTTACCATTGAGTCACCTGAGAAGCCCTTCAAAAGGATGGTTCCTCCTTCACTGAACCAGTACTCTTTCCCCAGGTCAAGGACTCCTCCTTGATATGAAATCCAATGGACATGGTTTCAATTCACTTTATCAAACCCTCCGGTATTCTTTCAGCCTACTGGAATGTTCTTCTTCTTGGATATTTTCCTCTCTGGTCTTCATTACTTCATTCTCCCCCAGGTTTACTCCTACTCCTCATTTTGTTTCTGTATTATGTGTGCATATATTTTGAAGTATAGTTGGTTTGCAATATTATTTTAGTTTTAGGTTATAAGATAGTAATTCAATATTTTATGGATTATACTGTATTTAAAGCTATATTAAATATATACAGAATATGAGCTATATTTCACTGTGTTGTATAATATATCCTTGTTGCTTATTGATACATAGTAGTTTGTACCTCTTAATACCTCACCTTGCCCCTCCCCACTTTCCTCTCTCTACTGCTGACCACCTGTGTTCTCTATATCTGTCAGTCTGCTTCTGTTTTGTTATGTTCATTTGTTTTATTTTTTAGATTCCACATGTAAATGATAACAGGTATTTGTCTTTCTCTGACTTATTTCATTAAGCATAGTACCCTTTAGGTCCATCCACATTATTGCAAATGGCAGAATTTCATTCTTTTTTATGGTGAGTAATTTTATATATGTGTGAATATATATATATGTATATAGTGTGTGTGTATGTGTTTAATTATACATATGTATGTATAAAACATTTTCTGTATTTATCCATTTGCTGAGGGACACTTATGTTGCTTCCATGTCTTGGTTATTGTAAATAATGCTGCTATGAACATTGGTGTGCGTGTATCTCTTACATTGAGTGTTTTCCTTTTCTTCCCTCTTGTTTTTTCTCTTTTTTTTTTTTTTTTGTATGCTCAACATAAATTTTAGGAATCCCAGGTTTGGACTCCAGTCTTCTCACTCCCTTTGGGATCGCATTCATTCATTCAAATATTTCTTGAATTCCTGCTGTAAGTAAGGCAGAATTCCTGCTCATTGAACTTACAGTCCAGAGGTAGTGACTTTTACATATGTGCTAGTGACCACTAGGACTAGAAGTCTAACCCAGATCTTTCTTTCTATGACTCATAGAACCAATGCCTGCTGGACGTTCCTACTTGCATATCTCAAACAGAATTGCTCCTCTTTCCATCCCCATCCAAATATTTTCTTTGGAGACTGGTGTTCTGTCCACTCAGTCACCCAACAGCAACTTGGGAGATCTCTTGGCTCCTCCTTTAGCTTGTGCATCCAGTTTGTCACCCAAGTTAGTTGTATCTTTTTGAATATGACTCAGATCTGTCTTTGATGTCTTCCATTCTCACTGTGTCCACCTTAACTAGGTCCTTGTCATTGCTTGCTTTGTAACTGTTGTTCTTGCCCCTACACTAGCCCTTTTATTTTTTTCCATATATTTCCCAAATATGTCTAAAATGCAAATGTAATCATGTCCCCTATCCAATTAAAAAGCTCAGTTCCCTGTTGCCTCCTAACAGTATCCAAACTTTGTGGCATGATGTGCTAGGCAACATACCAGGCACACACAGCAGGTTATGGTCTGTTCTCCACACACTTCCTTACCAGCCAGATTCTGCATTTATAAATAAGTACTAAGGTGTTCCCTGAACATGGTGGCTTCTCTCAAGCCTTGGGCCTGAGGCTGCTCTTCCTCTTCTTGGAATGTTCTTCTTTCTCTCAACTAATTTTTTTTTTTCTTTCTTTAAAACCTAGCTGAGTGTCATGTTGACGGGAAAGTGTTATTCACTCAGTCATGTCTGATTCTTTGTGACCCATGGGCTGTAGCCTGCCAGGATTCTCTCTCCATGGGATTCTCTAGGCAAGAATACTGGAGTGGGTTGCCATTTCCTTCTCCAGGGGATCTTCCCAACCCAGAGATCGAACCCAGGTCTCCTGCATTGCAGGCAGATTCTTTACCACCTGAGCCACCAGGGAAGGCCCCTGTTGACTGGAAGCCTTTGCTAAACTACCAGTGTGGGCGAGGTAACCTCCTGTGAGATTTCCTCTCACAGAGGACTCACCACACGCTAATTCCAGTGTACTCTAGGCAGTCGGTATTTATTTACTGAATGAATTAATGAATAGTGAACATAATCTCCTAAATGTTAGAACCAGGGAGTTGTAACGTTAACAGGGATCTTGCTGCTAAGTGCTGTGTCCGACCCTGTGCGACCCCATAGACGGCAGCCCACTAGGCTCCTCTGTCTCTGGGATCCTCCAGGCAAGAATACTGGAGTGGGTTGCCATTTCCTTCTCCAGTGCATGAAAGTGAAAAGCGAAAGTGAAGTCGCTCAGTCGTGCCCGACTTTTAGCGACCCCATGGACTGCAGCCCACCAGGCTCCTCCGTCCATGGGATTCTCCAGGCAGGAGTACTGGAGTGGAGTGCCATTGCTTTCTCCGAAAAAAAAAGGGATCTTAATGAATGTCTAATTTACCCAGGAAGAAACTTAAACTAGTCATAGTTATCATGAGTCCTATACCTTTTCTCCTTTCCATTATTTCCAAAATTTATAGTTTCATGTTTCTCATTTGATTAAAGTAAGGTATCTTTGTTATGGAGTTTTGCTAAAAGGTGACCAAAGTTACCTCAAAGCATTAATACAGTGACTATCAGAGGAGATACAGCATAGCGGTATTACTAACTCATCAATTCCGATATATAAATGCACAAATATGTCCTACCAGTACTTAAGAGCCCACTTTTCTCTCATGACATCACCATTTAAAAGCTATTCTTCCTTAAAAGAGAGCAGATAATAAGTATTTCTCAAGTAGAATTTTCATTCTTCTCTTTCCTTTTCATTGCAGTCTTTTTCTTATCATTATCATCACTAGTAGTCAGATAATTGAACCAATGAGCAAAGAGGTTGCTGACACATCAGAATCCAACCAAAAAGCTACAGCATGGGTTAGTGGGCACCTGTTTAAGAAGTAATAAATATAATTTGTCAGGCACAGCCTAGAATAATGGCAGGAAAACAGGAACATAGTGATTTATAACTAAGAGCCAGTAAAAAGAAAGGGAGGGATTCTATATTCAATTTGATTGAAGAGACCAACACAAGAAGAATGAAATATGAAAAAATACAATGTCTGAAAATGATGCTGGTAAGCAAATTTGTGAAGAAAAATAAGAAATTAAACTACAAATATTGAACATAGGCATTACTTTAAGAGTGTTACACGTGTTACAGATTCTTGTAACAACCCCATGAGGGAAGTATTTTATTATCTCGGAAGAGAAAACAGCCTTAGAAAGCTTCAAAAACCTACTGAATCCCTCACAGATTTCACACTCAAGTGGTCCATTACTATTTACAGTTAAATAATAATTAACCTTTATAAAATTTTTAATTTTCAAAAGAATATCCATACATAATTTTATTAATCCTCAGAAGAGTCCTGTTATTATTCTTATTTTTAGATAAGGAAAGAGAACCCTAGGGAGGTTAGGACTCAATCACGGTTGCTTAAACCTACTTGTAATCATTACAACTAGGTTTTAAACCCAGTCACCTCCTTCGACTATGGCATGCAAGCCTCTAAGAAGATAAATCATAACTAAAAATGGATAACATAGACAGGCCCAAATCCCTTCAGTTCATTTTTTTCCACAAAAATATGTATTTGTTGACAGCTTTATTGAGGTATAATTCACATGCCATCATGTTTTTCCATTTAAAGTACATACTTCGATGGTCTCTAGTACATTTGAAATTGCATATCCATCCCCAGATTATAGTTTTGGACCATTTCAGCACCTCCACCCAACGAAACTCCATTAGCTGTCATTTCACGTTGTCTCCCACCACCCAATCCTTAACAAATCCTTAACAATCTACTTTCTGTCTGTATGGATCTGCATTTCATATAAATGGAACCATGGAATATGTCTGGCTTCTTTCCCATTGCCATATTTTAAGGTCCATTCATGTGGTAGCAGTTCTTCTTTCCTTTCAGTGGCTGCATTACATTCCATTATACGGATTTCCCACGTTTTATTTATGCCTTCATCCATTGACGAACATTTGCATTGTTTCCACTTTTGGAGTAGCATGAATACGATGCTATGACTATTCATGTGCAAGGTTTTATGTGAAAGCTATGCACTGTTTTCACAAGTGTCCTAATGGCTGGTCCCACAGAGGACTGGCCTCATGAAATGCTCTGGAAAACAGACCAACCATTTCTATGGTCACATAAGTTTGGTTCAGAATAAACCCTCCTTTGCTCCTTTAGTGTCACGTTCCACAATAAAAGGACTAAGAAAACCTGCTCTAAGGAAATCTGCCTAACTTCTTTGCCTAGTATTCCTCCAACGTTCATAGTACTGGAACCTTCCTTCACAGAACACTAGTAACATTCTCAGGAACTGGTGCACTAGGGAACACATTTTGGGAAAGGCTGCTCTAAATATTTAGCAAAGAGAGCCCCTCGGGAAGTGAAGCAGAATGCTTGGCACTCGTTCTGGGGTGCTCCCTTTCCTTCATGTGATCTAGCATCTTTGCATACGACACCCACTGTATAATAATAGACCGAACATTATGGCTCCATTTCTATTTTGGGTTGGGGAAAATAGGTTAAAATTTTCTCTTAAAATATGGCTTTCGGGGGGTAAAAATAGTCAGCAGGTTGCTCTGACAGTCTTGTCAGTGTCTCAGCAGAGCGCAGGGTTAGTCGGTGACTGTCAATGCCAGGATGAAGATGCCCTGACCACGTGCTTCACACCATTGCCATCTCTGCAATTTCCCTAGCACCTGGCAGAGGATTTGGCAGAGAGAGTCAGCACTCAAACTGTTGATGAATGAGTGTGTGCCGATGATAAAAATGTGTTGGGACCCACTGTTTCACAGATGAAAATACAGTCTTCCAAAGGACTGTGAGGGTTTCCCAGGTGGTTCAGTGATAAAGAATCTGCCTGCCAATGTAGGAGATGTAAGTTTGATCCCAGGGTCAGGAAGATCCCCTGGAGAAGGAAATGGCAACCCACTCCAGTAGTCTTGCTAGGAGAATCTCATGGACAGAGGAGCTGGTGGGCTATAGCCCGTGGGGTCACAAAGGAGTTGGGCACAACTGAGTGATTAAAAAACACCACCACCAAAGGACTGTGATTTGCTGAAGTTAACAGAGCTGCTAGCTGTCCAGAACACACCAGTGAACAGGTTCCCTGGCTTACAATTCTCTACTCTCTCTGATATGAACATCTTTGGATTAAAAAACTTATTTATTAATCTAAACTTCAGATGAAACTTTTAAAATGTTTTTATATTATTTATTTATTTTAGTGAACCAGGCTTGAACAAGGCTAACAGGGAACTGTGCCAAGAAATCAAGGTCTGAGGTTTTCCTTCCTTGGAGTGATGCAATCTGGGAAAGTAAGCCCTGGTCCCCACGGGAGGCCAAAACTGCCAGGGCCTAAGTGACGAACAGGGAAGAGAAATACGAAGACCACAGATGAGAGCTGGATGGCAAACATCATGTAGCGTTTTATTGGACTGCCATACATTTTCAGCACTACTTTTTTACATACCCAGTTCTCTGAGTGGCAAAACTATCATGGAAAGAAAATTGTCTAAATACGTTCCATGCTGAACACCGTGCAAAGACGAACAGCTTGCTTTCCCTTCATGTTTTTCCTGGGTCACTCAGCCTTGCTGTTGTATGTGAACCAGGCTTTCGACACTGGAGAAAAACATCACAGATGTATTAGAGGAAATTATAATCCAAACAAATTAGACACCCAGAGAAGAATAAGGCTGCTTAAGTTATTCACTGATATTCATAAGACAACTCTCAAAAATCAATCAGTGACTATTTTTACAGCTTATTGTATAGGCTGTCAGTTATGTCCGACTTTTTGTGACCTCACGGACTGCAGCCCGCCAGGCTTCTTTGCCCATGGGATTTCCCAGGCAAGAATACTGGAGTTGCCACTTTCTACTCCAAGGAATTTTCCCAACCCAGGGACCAAACCCATGTCTCCTGCACTGGCAACGGATTCTTTACCACTGAACCAACAGGAGATAGGGCCTCCCAGGTGGTGCAGCGGTAAAGAATCCGCCTGCCAACGCAGGAGACACGAGAGATGCAGGGAAAGTTCCATGGACAGAGGAGCCTGGTGGGTTACAGTCCGTGGTGTCACAAAGAGTCAGATGTAACTGAGCATACTCACATCTGTTTTTACAGGAAGACACTGTCATATTGGAAAATAAATGTAAAACTCAAGAATCCCTTTTGTGTCTCAGAGACATTGATTTTGATTCTGTTTACCATTTTAGATATAATTTTAATATACTTAGATATGGAGAATTTCAAGTCAGTTGATTTTATAAAGCAGTTTTTGAATCATTTTGCGTCTTTTCACTAGAGGTTATGAAAGTGCCAAGCAGTTCTTTTGGGTTTGTCTCTGGGTCCCCAGATTCACCTTCGATTTATTTTCCTGAGTTATAATGTAAAGCCTAGTTTATTTTCTCTTCCCTGTCACGTTAGCACAGTGTGCTTTCCTAATATTTAACCTGATACTCACATGCTGTTCTTTCATAACGTCTCACTTGGATAATAATAATAACAATAGCAATATTTCTCCCTAACACTAGCACCATGCTGGCCTCAGTGTTCAATATAAATACTTACTGAATATAACTGAATACCTAAAATAGAAGTTCCTTTTCTGGAAATGAGGATCAAATGTGAAAAGCAATCTTTCTACCATGTGTTGCAGAAAACCACCAGCATGGATGCTGCACCGATTATAAACCAGAGGTCAATGCCCTTCCTGGGGTAGAGAATCGCTGTTCCCCTTGACCCCCACTCCTCCGTCCAACCCTGGCCCCTAGCCAGCAGAGGAAAGGGATTTGGTCCTCACCAGTAGAATTAGCTGGGTGTGGCCCTGGCCGTCTGACTCTGGGAAATGGGCAGTTTAATCCCTACATGTGGCTTTCTGTAACACTTTTCCTGTGCAGTTTTCTAGCAGTGCAGGGGCAATTTCCATCCTTTGTTTGCTTACCATTGCTAGGTAATCCTTTTTATTATTCTGATACCCAAGGAAAGAGATTTAGGTAAAACCACATCTAAAAGGTGATATAGCCCCTCATTAGAGACAGCAACACCTGTAAGATTGAAATGAAGACTGAGGAAATGTGCTGAGGTCGAGGATGGCTGGATCTGGAGCGACCCATTTCTGCTTTTGCCTTCTTCATCAACTGACTCCGCTAGGAGTCACTTCTGGAGGGGGGCCTCAGTTTTTCTACTTGGTCAGGTGGGATTAACTCAGCCAGCCCTGAACCAACTCATAAAATTGTCAAGAGAATAATAATAACCTCATAGACTTGCATATCTTTAAAATCATTGAAAAGAATTGTACAAATGTGACAGATATCAAGGGAACATTTCATGCAAGGATGGGCTTAATAAAGGACAGAAACATTAAGGACTTAACAGGAGCAGAAGAGATTAAAAAGAGGTGGCAAGAATACACTGAAGAACTATACAAAATAAAGGTCTTAATCACCTGGATAGCCATAATAGTGAGGTCACTCACCTGGAGTCAGACATCTTGGAGTGTGAAGGACCTTAGGCAGCATTACTACAAACAGAGCTAGTGGAGGTGATGGAATTCCAGCTGAGCTATTTCAAATCCTAAAAGATGATGCTGTTCCAGTGCTGCACTCCATATGCCAGCAAATTTGGAAAACTCAGCAGTGGCCACAGGACTGGAAAGGTTAGTGTTCATTCCAATCCCAAAGAAGGACAATGACAAAGAATGTCCACATGCTTGCAAGGTTGTGCTCAACATCATTCAAGCTAGACTTCAGCAGTACATAAACAGAGAACTTCCAGATGTACAAGCTGGCTTTCAAAGAGACAGAGGAACCAGAGATCAAATTGCTAACACTTGCCAGATCGTAGAGAAAGCAAGGGAATTCCAGAAAAACCTCTACTTCTGCTTCATTGACTTCATTCACAGCCTTTGCCTGTGTGGATCACAATAAACTGTGGAAAATTCTTGAAGAGACAGGAGTACTATACCACCTTATTCATTTCCTGAGAAACTTGTAGTCAGGTCAAGAAGCAATAGTTAGAACCGGACATGAAACAACTGACTAATTCAAAAGTGGGAAAGGATTATGACAAGGATATCACCTTGTTTATTTAACTTCTATGCAGAGTACATCATTCAAAGTGCTGAGCTGGATGAATTCCAAGCTGGAATCAGTATTGCCAGGAGAAATATCAACAACTTCAGATATGCAGATGACACCATTCTAATGGCAGAAAGTGAATAGGAACTTAAAGAGCCTCTTGATGAGGGTGAAAGGGGAGAGTGAAATGCTGACTTGAAACTCAACACTAAGAAACCAAGATCATGGCATCTGGTCCCATCACTTCATGGCAAATAGAAGGGGAAAAAATGGAAGCAGTGACAGATTGTATTTTCTTAGGCTCTAAAATCACTGCTGATGGTAACTGAAGCCATGAAATTAAAAGATGCTTGCTCCTTGGAAGGAAAGCTGTGGCAAACCTAGATAGCATATGACAAAGCAGAGATATCGCTTTGCTGACAAAAGTCTATGGTCAAAGTTATGGCTTTTCCAGTAATCATGTATGGATGTGAGAGCTGAACCACAAAGAAGGCTGAGTGCTGAAGAACTGATGGTTTCGAATTGTAGTGCTGAAGACTCTTGAGAGTCCCTTGGACTGCAAGGAAAGCAAACTAGTCAACCCTAAAGGAAATTACCCCGGAATATTCATTGGAAGGACTGATACTAAAGCTGAAGCTCCAATACTTTGGCCTCCTGATGCAAAGAGCCAACTCACTGGAAAAGACCTTGATGCTGGGAAAGATTGAAGGCAAAAGGAGAAGGGGATAGCACTGGTCGAGGTGGATTGATGGAATCACTGACTCAATGGGCATGCATTTGAACGAACTCCAGGAGATAGTGAAGGACAGGGAAGCCTGGCATGCTGCAGTCCATGAGGTGGCAAAGAGTTGGACACGGCTTAGTGACTGAACAACAGCAACAACAGATATTATTAGTTACTATGTCAAAGTCTTTGAACTATGCTCTCACAATTTTAACAAAGATTTTCAGAGAATAGTAGTCTCCCTGATGTACAAGGTGTAACTTTAGAGACTCACCCAAGTACACTGGTGATTAAGGGAGTATGCGGAAGGGTACGGACTTTGGAAGGACACAGACCTGGGTTTGAGGCCAATCCTCATAACGTTGGGCAGATTATTTAACCTCAGTTTCCTCAAAGGTAAATTGAGGAAATCTTTGCCTGCTTTACTTCACTCTGGTGGAGATTCAGTGATATAATATATCAATATATACAGCACCAGTGAAGTTAGCTTGAGTTTCCTGGAGCCCTTGGGTCCAGGAGATGTACATGTACACATCACCTTGCAGAGCAGGACTTGGAACCCAGTAAATGTTCACTCCTTTCCCATTTTGCAGATTCTCATGTAGAGACAGTGGAAACAGTGTCAGACTTTATTTTTTTAGGCTCCAAAATCACTGCAGATGGTGACTGCAGCCATGAAATTAAAAGACGCTTACTCCTTGGAAGAAAAGTTATGAGCAACCTAGACAGCTTATTGAAAAGCAGAGACATTACTTTGCCAACAAAGGTCCATCTAGTCAAGGTTATGGTTTTTCCAGTGGTCATGTATGGATGTGAGAGTTGGACTGTGAAGAAAGCTGAGCGCCGAAGAATTGATGCTTTTGAACTGTGGTGTTGGAGAAGACTCTTGAGAATCCCTTGGAATGCAAGGAGATCCAACCAATACATTCTGAAGGAGATCAGCCCTGGGATTTCTTTGGAAGGAATGATGCTAAAGCTGAAACTCCAGTACTTTGGCCACCTCATGCGAGAAGTTGACTCATTGGAAAAGACTCTGCTGCTGGGAGGGATTAGGGGCAGGAGGAGAAGGGACAACAGAGGATGAGATGGCTGGATGGCATCACGGACTCGATGGACGTGAGTCTGAGTGAACTCTGGGAGCTGGTGATGGACAGGGAGGCCTGGCATGCTGTGATTCATGGGGTCGCAAAGAGTCGGACACGACTGAGCAACTGAACTGAATATAGGAGAGGGTGTGGGAAGAACTTTAAGACTTTGTGAACAGTCTGTCTACTCTGCTTCCAGCCCCGTTGTAATAACTCTGCAGCTGTGTAATCGTTACTCCATAGTCAGGAGGCAGATTTATATTTTGGAGGGAGAAGGGGAGAAGAGGAGAGAAAAGGCTTAGGATTTGGAAATAACATACACAGCCTGGCCAGGAGTTAGGCATGGAACTGTAAATGAGGGAATTAATTGGAAATCTTTATTCAGAATGGGCAGACTCCTCAAAGCCTTTCCCTCCTAGAATGTTCCTCTGAATGCAGTAGTCTTTCAGACAAGAAATGGGAGGATTCTTTTCTAGAGAAACTGAGCATTTCCCAAGAAAACATGGTCACATATCAGCATTTAGAAGATCTCCCCTCAAAAAGCATGATTTCCTAACCCAGCACCCCAAAGTGAATTTCATGTGGAATGGCCTATGAGAGGGGAGCCCTGTATGAGATTCCTGTTGCTGCTATAACAAATTATAGTTGGTCTTTCACATCTGTGGGTTATGCATCCACAGATTCAACTAAAGGGAAGGTGGAACATATTTGAAAAAATTCTAGAAAGTTCCAAAAACCAAAACTTGAATTTTGGTTCCAAAAACCAAAACTGTCAATTATTTACTTAGCATTTACATTACATTTACAGCTACTTACATGTATTTTACATTGTCTGAGGTATTATAAGTCATCTACAAATGATAAAGTATATGGGAGGGTATGTGTAGGTTATCTGCAAATGTTAAGCCATGTTACATTAAAGACTTGTGTACCCACAAATTTTGATATTTGAATGAGGCTCTGGAACGAAAACCACATGGATATTGAGGATGACTGGTCTGCAAATTTAGACTATTCTAAAATAAAAAGGTTATTAAAAAAATGTGTTTCGGGGGTGGAGTAGGAATATAGTTGTGGGGTAGAGGCTTCTTGAAAATTATATTTTTAAACCATGTATATATATATATTTCTAAAATATGTATTTATATATATATGGCTTATCATCTTTTCTTGTGTTCTTCTTCTTCTGGAAAGTCTTCCATCTCTGCCTAGTGAAATATGTCTCAAATCTTTAAGACCCAGGTCAAATACCAAGGGCCCTTTGAAGTTTGTGCCAGCTCCCTCAAGCAAAATTAATCACTCCCCTGTACTGGGTTACCCTTGCATCTTGCACTCACTGCTATTATAATTATAGATATGTTACACTGCATCATTACTATTTGTTTAGTATCTGTCTCCCCTACCAGAATGTGAGTTCCTTGAGGGCAGAAATTGTCTTATTCATCTTTATATCCCCAGAAATAACACAGTACCTGGCTCATAATTGATATTCAAGAAATATATATTGAGTTAATGACTAGAGAAAAATGATTCAACAAGTGAATAAATTAATGGGAGGAGTAATTTACTAGAAAGTCAGGGTTTACTTTCATCCTAAGGTCTAAGAAAGGAGACAGAATTGTACTTAATTTTCCTGATAACTATGAATACTATTAAGTCTTAGTCCAAATAGGGGATCAGATCAAGAAAATTACTGTCTTGGTACACAGAGAGGGATGAAAAGCTGGTGCCTGAACACTGGACTTGTCCTCATAGAACAGTGTATTTGAATTTAATATAACCTGAAAATAAAATTTCATACAATATCCATAATAAAGCAAGATAATGTACTCACCAAAATTATGAAGAAAATGCTATTTTGTCTATAAAAATAATAGAATAAATTACCTGGGACAAAGCTGACATAATGATACAAAATATACAAAATAAATGTTTAACAGTTATTTTTTTTTTTAGCAGCTTTATTCATAATTGCCAAAACTTAGAGTCAATCAAGATATCCTTTAGGAAGTGAATGGATAAATAAACTGTGGTACAGCCAGTGAGTGAAGTCTCTCAGTCGTGTCCAACTCTGACCCCATGGACTGTAGCCTACCAGGCTTCTCCATCCAGCAGATTTTCCAGGCAAGGGTATTGGAGTGGGTTGCCATTTTGAAATATTATTCAGTGATAGTAAGAAATGAGCTATCAAGCCATGAAAAGACATGGAAGAAACTTGAATGAATATTATGATGTGAAAGAACCCAATTCGAAAAAGTTGCATACTGTATGACATGACATTCTTGAAAAGGCAAACGATAGAGACGGTACAAAGACCACTGATTGCCAGAGACTGGGGCGAAGGGTTAAAAAGTGGAACATGGAGGATTTTGAGGGCAGGGGAAATGCTCTGTGATACTATAATGGTAAATACGTGTTATTATACATTTGTTCAGAACCCTAAAACATGTAACACCAGAGTGAACCCTAAAGCAAACTATGGACTCTGGGTGATTATGATGTGTTAATGTAAGTTCATCAGCTGTAGCAAACGTTCACTCTTATGGAGAATGTTGATAATGGGGAGACTACGCATGGGGTAGAAGCAATGGGTATATGGGAAACCTCTGTACCGTCCTCTCAATGTTGCTGTGAACCTAAAACTGCTATAAAATGAAGGATTAAGTATATATTAAAATCATCTTTTCCAATAAGTGCAATGAATCTAGTGTAGTAAGAGCTAGAAACTAGCCTTGTTTAACCACCAATTTAAAGCCTGCTTTGCCAAGTCATGTATTTCTACAGTGTCTGACTTCCTATTTCTTTTAGAATAAAATTCTGTCTTCACCATGGTCTCTAAAAGCATCCAAGATGTACCCCCTTCTTGCTTCCCTCTGTCCTCACTTTTCCCTCCCTGCTCTCCTGACCTTCTCTTCCTTGACCACCTTCTGCTCTTGCCTGTCTCGAGAGCCCAACACATGCTCTCTTCCTGCTGTGCTCTTCCCTACTCTTTTAAACACTGACCATCTTTTCTATTTCAGCTCAAATGGCCCCTCCCCGGGGACACCCTCCCTGGCCACCTTATCTCAAATGGAACCACACCAAGTTGCTCTTTCTTACATCATTCTAGCTCCTTGATCGCATGCATCACACTTGGTAATTATTACGCTCATTTATTCCCTTGTTTTTAAGATTTCAACTTTTATTTGCTTGTGTTTTGCCTGTCTCCATGCTAGAAAAGAAGTACCACCTCAGCCTGAGATAGCTAGCATGTCCTGAATCCAAGTTTAAAGGCAGAGGTCTTCATGACCCTGTGCTGGGGGTCCCTGGAAAAGGATCAGGGAAGGTGTACAAAGAAAGGAAAGATACTTGACTCAGTATTCTATCTTTAGTCCACTGAGTGGCCCAGGTCTGAGAGAGGCCGTGCCTCAGGGATCTGTTATTAGGGATTCACTATTTTTTTCCTCTTTGGGTATAAAACAGTTGTCTCCCAATCCATCATACGTGCCCTAATGTGTCATTTTCAGACATTCAAATTCGAATCACTTTTCAGGAATGCTTCATGTGCAAACCTAGGGGCGACAAAATGCCTGCCTCTCAGGCACTTAGCACAGTGGGGGGTGATTTCTTGCCTTCTTACTAGTCTTTCATCTTGCGTCCCCATTCTGCTGCTCCTGGATCCGTGTCCTGCCATTTCTGTGAGCTGCAGAGAGCATTTCTGAGCCAGCTCCTTCTAATAGGAAACGCACGTTCCTGTCTCGGGCTGCAGCAGAGGAGGCATTCCCAACTGAACAAAAATACATGCATCGTTGTGCTTTCTAACAAAGATCTCTTTTTAACCCTTTCACTGTCCTTTGAGCTGCCATAAGAAAAAAGAAAAGCAACAGAGGGAAAAATCATCTCTCATAAAAATGATGGCAACAAATTTAAGATTCAGAAGACAGGAAGAACTAATGCGAACTTAAAGCAATGGTTTCCGATTGTCCAAATAGCTGTCTCTGTTCCTTAGTTTTAAAATCCTTAGATTTTAAATATTGTGGTAAAGTACACATAACGTAAAACTTACCATGTTAACCATTTTCAGTATATAGTTCAGTGACATACTTAGCATAGTCACATGGTAGTGCTACCATCACCACTGTCCATTTTGATTTTTTCACCCTCATAAATGGAAACTCTGCACTCACTACACAATGACTCCCATTCCTTCTCCCCTCCAGTCCCTGGCAACCAGCATTCTGTTTTCTGTCGCTATGGATTTGACTGCTCTAGGTATCTCATATAAGTGGAATCACATGGCACTTCTGTGTGTATGTGTGTGACTGCTTATTTCACTTACCATAATGCCCTCAAGCATCTTCCATGTTGTAGCATATGTCTGAATTTCCTTCCCTTCTAAGGCTGGATAACATTCCAATGTAAGTGTATACCACATGCTTATCCATTCATCCATCAGTGGGCACTAGTATTGCTTCCACCTTTTGACTATTGAAAATCATGCTACTATGAACAAGGGTGTACAAACATCTGTTCGAGTCCCAGCTTTCAATTTTTTTTTTGATATAAACCCAGAAGTGGAATTGCTGGATCACATAGTAATTCTATTTTAAAATTTTGAAGAACTTGTTTTCTATCAGCATCTGAACCATTTTACATTTTCATCAACATCACACAAAAGTGCCAGTTTCTCCACACATTTGTCAAAAGGTGATTTTCTTTTTCTCTTCCTTCCCTTCCTTTTTTGATAGTACCATCTTAGTGGATAGTACCATCTTAATGGTATTTCACTATAGTTTTGATTTGCATTTCCCTAATGATTAGTGATGTTGAACCGATTCTCTTGTACTTGTTAGCCACTTAGATATCTGCTTTGGAGAAATGTGTATTCAAGATCTTTGTCCACTTTTTATTCAGGTTTTTTTGTATTGTTTTTGAGTTATAGGAGTTCTTTGTATATTCTGAATATAAACCCTTTATCAAGCATATGATTTGTAACTATTTCCTCATTTTATGGTTTGTCTTTTCACTCTAGGTGGTATCCTTCAAAACACAAACATTTTTAATTTTGATAAAATCCAATGTATCTATATTTTCCTTTTTGTTGCTTGTACTTCTGGAGTCATATCCAAAAAGTCACTGCCAATTCCATGTTTTCTTCAAAGAGTCATATAGTTTTAGCATTTAAGTTTACATTTTGATCTATTTTGATCTGATTTTTGTATACGGTATAGAGTAAGGATCCAACTTCATTGTTTTTCATGTAGACATGCTGTAATGAAATTTATCTTCCCTATCTACTACATTTATATTTTCCAATTGCTTCTTATTGGCTAATAGGAAATCTATTTTTTTCCCCCCATGGGTGACCATATAGCTGAGTCCTCTTATTAGTTTGAATTTTTCAGTTGAATGTCCTAGAATTTTTAGGTAGACAGAAATATTAGTTGCAAATACCTCATGAGATTTGGGAAACATTTGTTTTTAACCATGTCTTACTGAGAAGATGGAGTTTCCTATTTTCAATAAAGAGAGGTTATGATTAAAGTCAGATATATCTGTTTGACTTGTGTATCAGTTACTCTGGCACATCACAGCTCCTCTCTCTAAATATACTTCTAGCACCTGCCCTACTCAAAGTGCAGTCTCCAGACCAGCAGCTGCAGCATCACCTGGGAGCTTGTTAGAAATGCAAATCCCTGGGCTCCACCCCAGATCTCCTGAATCAGAATATGCCTTTAAAATCCCTGCATAATTTGCGCGCATGCTAAGATCTGATAGTAGTGCTTTAGAGATTAATGAAATAGCATCTCTTCCTTTTCTTTTAAGCTTTTCTTCCATTTCCCAACTGCAAGTCATTAGGTACTATAAATCCTAGAAAAAGGTCTTTCAGAAAGGGCAATATATCAACACATCTTTGACACGGACACCAAGAATATGCAACAGGGAAAGAATAATCTCTTTAGTAAATGGTGCTGGGAAACTGGATATCTATACGCAAAAGGATGAAACGGGACCCCTCTTTACACAACACCCAAACATTAACTTGAAATGGATTGAAGACTTAAAGTATAATACCTGAAACCATAAAAGGCCCTAAAGAAAAATAGGAAAAGCTTCCTGACATTGGTCTTGGCAATGATTTATTTGAATCTGACATGAAAAGCACAAGCAACAAAAGCAAAAATAAACAAGTGGGACTACATCAAACAAAAACCCTTCTGTACAGCAGAGGAAACAGTCAACAAAATAAGAAGGCAATCCATGGAATGAGAGGAGACATTTCCTAACCATTTATCTGATAAGGAGTTAGTATTCAAACTATATCAGGTACTCATAAAATTCAATGGCAAAAAATCCCAAATAAGTTTATTGAGAAGTGGACAAAGGAACTGAACAGACATTGCTGCAAAGTAGATATGCAAATGACCAACACGTAACATGAAAAGGCACTCAACATCATTAATCATCAGGAAAATGCAAATCAAAATTAGAACGCAATAGTGATATTTTATTTCCTTGTGATATTTTTGAGGCCATGCTGGCCTCATAAAATGAGTTCAAAAATACTCCTTCCTATTCAATTTTTCCTTGGAATAATTTGAGAAGGAGAGGTGCCAACTCTTCTCTAAATATTTGGTTCTGGACTTTTGTTTACTGAGAGTTTTTAAATTACTGACTCAACTTCATTACTGGTAATTGGTCTGTTCATATTTTCTACTTCCTCCTGAATCAGTCTCTGGAGATTGTGCCTTTAAAAATTTGTCCATTTTCCCCTAGGTTATCTATTTTATTGGCCTGCAGTGGTTCATAGGCCCTATATTACAAACCCACAGCTAATATCATACTCACTGGTAAACAGTATGGCACTCTCTGGGGTATAAACCATTATTGATCTTACATCTGGGTCTCTCTCCCAGAGTACCCACAACATTTATTTCAGAAAAACTGAATTTTGAATTATAAAAATACATTAACCAAAAATGGGTGAATATATGTGCTTTTTTGACAACTAAATGTAGTCCCGGAGTCCCACCTATATCGTGGAAGGGAAGGAACAGACAGTCTCCAGAGAGAATCTGAAAGTGTATTAAGTGGCTGTGTCCTCAGGGTTAAGCCTTATATTCAAGAACCTGTTTGGTGGTCTCAAGGACAGCGGAAGTAACTCTCCCTCTTCAAGTTCTGGCTTTTTTCCCTTCCCCCACCTACGTGTCCTTTTGTCCAGCGTTCGCCTGGCCCCAGAGTCCAGTGGCTCCATCTACCCTCTCCTGGAGCCCCACGGGAGTGTCAGATGCCGGGAGAAGACTAGAGTCCTGAACGACGACGTCTTCTAAGGCAGCTGAACCTGCACAATAATCATCTTCATCTTCCTGGATGAAGAATCCTGTACTTTTCTCTCTTAGGCTCTTATATCCAAAGAAATGCCTGACCCAGGGGAGGAAAGCAGAAGGAGGGGGAAAAAGTGCGTAATATGGCATAAACATTCAGTTGGTGGCTGCAGTCGAGTGAAGGTCCCTGTTATACTTGGGGGAGGAGAGGCTGGTGAGGGGGTGTTTGAGGATCAGTTTTGGAAAGGGTCACTTCAAAGCTTAGTCTCTAGAGTCAGACTTGCAAGTAAGTTTAGAAAATATCCATCACCAACCAAACAGGAAACTTCTAAAATCCGTTTACTCCCTGGGGCTGTCCTCTCTGAGCCATACCTGACCATTCATTCATTCATTCAACATATTCAAGTGCCTGCTAGCACCAGATACACATCCAGGACTGCATCCTTTGGCTCAGCTCCTAAATCAGTGAGTTCAGGCAGATGCTGGGTTTCTGGGGCTGCTGGTCACCAACTTAATTAAAAGCCTGGTTAAAAAAAAAAGAACACCCCATTTCCCAAGCTTTCCCTGCTCTGAGGTAATTAAATGCATATCACTTGAGGAGAATCAAAACCTGCTTCGTTTTGTGTTGATAAGAGCTAGCTAGTGGTAAGTACTTGTTTTGTTGTACAAGTGCTTTTTAATTCTGCAGTTAAATTCTGAGAGTCCCATAGATACTGTCATTTGGAAACATGACTCTAAAAATAACAAATTATAAAGAAATTATAGCACAATAAGTATTTTCATCACTTTTTATGGTTTGCAATCAAGTTGACAAATAAAAAATTGCTTGAGCATTAAAAAAAAAAAAATCCTGTAATTAGTCCTCTTGTTTTCCGTCTTCTTGAAACAGGATGAGCACTGCTGTGCATGTTGCCTAACTATCAAGGAACACGTGAGAGGAGTGGTATCTTCTAGCCGAATAACATTTATTTTAAAAAATCTTCATGATGGACAGATGCCTTCTTGAAATAACTTTCAGCAGTGTTTTATGAAACTTTCTTAAACATAATTTAATCAAATACACGCCTTAAAGGTGCCTCTTCAGCTCTCTCCTATTCATCTCTGACTCTCATCACCAGAAATCCATTGTGGGTGGGCCTGGTCATCTTCCCAGCGGGACTGATCCCAGTCCACCCTCCTTTGTCTTAACACCCCATTGTGTCTCTTCCATTCATTAATTTATTTTCCTTAAACTTTAATAAAAACAGATTTAGATAATCAACAAGAATAATTAACAGTCTAGAAGGGCATCTACTCACCATAATTTCCAGGGTTATAAAAAAACAATTTATTTTTAGTTTATTGGGTAAACATTCCCAGAGCAGTGACATTATGTCTGCGATCGATGACATCAGACTTTTGGAAGGTCCATGGTCACAGCCTAATTTGAAAGTTGCAGTTAGAATCTGATGAAATCACAGTGGGTGTTGCAAGAGGCACCCTTACTGAAATTTGAAGATTATTTTGAAACTGCTTAGTATATTCTTTTAAATATATATTCCTATGTACCGCTCATGAAATATAATTAGCATGGATGTTCTTTCATACCATAAGTATTGTCAACGGCTTTTGTAAATACACATTTACTTCATAATTGCTCCATGTAGCTGAATGCCAGCCACGTACATGATCACTTTAACCACCTTACAACTCTGCCAAAGACTAAATTACAAAGAGAAAGGTGGGATTCTTTTCAACCAACTCTGTACTCCTCCGCCAGGTACATTGCACTGTGGGATGTTTACAGTTCCAAGTTGTTCATTTCAATTTCTGTTTGATCTATGTACATTGTATTCATTTAATCTTCCTCTCTCTCCCTCCTTCTCTCTCTCTCTCTTTTCCTTTCTTCCTCCTTCTCTCTCCTCTTTCCTTTTTTTCTCTTTCTCTCCTGACCTCTCAATGTCAGGTACTGTTCTATGTTCTAAGAATAGGCAGAAGTGTCAGAAAACAGCTTCTCAGAAGACGTCAGTTCAAACCCAGTTAATCAATGTCCTCAATTTGGAACAACTCAAAATGAGCCATATATTATTGAAGGGGAGCTGGCAACCAATCTTGTGAATAAATTTATATGCATCACAACTTCTGTGTAGCATTTCTAGGCAGGAATTTCATGTAACTGTGGGTGATCACGATTGGAAATTTATTTTAAAAGGAGAAACATTTTTGCCTTTTTTCATCTAAAGAGATGAGGTGTTTTGAAATGTTGTGCAAACCCTGACATGCTACAGAATGTAAAACATTTTTGTTGCTGTTATTCATCAACATTGAGATACTCTGATTTTTTCTATTTCTTCTGACTCTTGATCTGATTTTTTTTTTCAAAGACCAATATAGGGACTTTATTGTTTTGGAAAGTAGCATATAGATGAAAGTGATCTTCACTGATAGAACCTGGTCGTGGTGAGACCTGAACTTTTCCCTCTCATTCCTTCCTTGGATAGCTATAGTCTCAATGCTGTAAACTTTCTTCAAAGATGCTATTTAAAGGGAAACTACAACCACTTGGCTCAAACCATCCCTGTGAAATAGACACTGGCAATTCTATAGTATTTGGTTTCAATTACACAAAAATAAACACAAATTATATCCATTTAACTTGTATTTTAAATCATCTGCTGAGATTCTAGTCTTCTAGAAACTTAATTGTATATCCGATAACAATCCAAGTTAGAAAGATTATAGGTATAATGTAGGGCAGGGCAATAAAATGAATGAGGAACATTTTCTATAACTGTCAATGGAAACGAAATCTTTAGAAACAACTAAATGACTTTGGCCAAGTTAAACCTTGGCCAAACCAACTGGTGTTGATTGGTGATCTATTTATGTAACTAGCTCTCCACATCAAGTGTCTGTTATGTATTGGACTCTTGACTATTGAATGACAATGGCCTTCAATTACCTGTTTAGCTACCCTGGTGATCTACCTATCTACCTTATTTTCTGGCATTCTAAGGTATTTTTTTGGTATGTATCTTTTAGGATGTAGGTTTGGCTGCAACTGACAGAGACTCAAAGTGACAGTGGCTTAAATGAAGATAGAAGTTTTTCTTCTATATAAAAGTCCAAGGTGGTTAAAAACTGTCTTCCACTAAGTCATTGGTGGCCCCTTCTCCTTCTGCAGAGTCCAGGGTGACTTCGGCGCTGTCTGTATTCCAGCCAAAATGGAGGAGGAAGGTGAAGGGACTGCCATATCCCTTTAAGGGTACAACCTGGAAGCCACATGCATCACAACTGCTTGTATCCTCTCACCTTAAGTAGACCATATAGTCTGCCAGCGACCGTCTGGCTACAAAGGACACATAAAATGTTGCCTATATTTTGGTTGGCTATGTGCTCAACTAAATAATCAAGTCCTGGCTATTATAAACAGTGCTTCGATGAACATTGGGGTACATGTGTCTCTTTCTATTCTGGTTTCCTCGGTGTGTATGCCCAGCAGTGGTTTTGCTGGGTCATAAGGCAATTCTATTTGCAATTTTTTAGAGAATCTCCACACTGTTCTCCATAGTGGCTGTACTAGTTTGCGTTCCCCACCAACAATGTAAAAGGGTTCTCTTTTCTCCACACCCTCTCCAGCATTTATTGCTTGCAGACTTCTGGATCGCAGCCATTCTGACTGGTGTGAAGTGGTACCTCATTGTGGTTTTGATTTGCAATTTCTCTGATAATGAGTGATGTTGAGCATGGAAACAACCTAGATATCCATCAGCAGATGAATGGATAAGAAAGCTGTGGTACATATACACAATGGAGTATTACTCAGCCATTAAAAAGAATACATTTGAATCAGTTCTAAGGAGATGGATGGAACTGGAGCCGATTATACAGAGTGAAGTAAGCCAGAAAGAAAAACACCAATACAGTATACTAACACATATATATGGAATTTAGAAAGATGGGGATGATGACCCTGTATTCGAGACAACAAAAGAGATTCAGATCTATAGAGTGACCTTTTGGACTCTGGGGGAGAGAGAGAGGGAGAGGGAGGGATGAGATGGGAGAATGGCATTGAAACATGTCTACTATCATGTAAGAAACGAATTACCAGTCGATGTCCGATGCAGGATGCAGGATGCTTGGGACTGGTGCATGGAGAGGACCCAGAGAAATGGTATGGGGTGGGAGGTGGGAGGGGATTCATGTTTGGGAACGCATGTACACTCGTGGTGAATTCATGTCAATGTTTGGCAAAACCAATACAGTATTGTAAAGTAAACTAAAGTTAAAATAAAAATTAAAAAAAATTAAAAAAAATAAGTCCTACTAAGACAGAAGAAAGGGAGAATCAATATTAGGGAGCAACTAGTGGGTTTTTTTTTTTTTTACTAAATATCGTATTAAATACTCACCCATCCTCAAGATCAGTGCTATATACCAATAGTTCTTAAAAATACGGCTCTCAACAAGCAGTATCAGCATCACCTGAGAACTTACTGAAAGTTCAAAACCTTGTACCCCATCTTCCCCAAACTTCTAAACTGGAAGCTCAGGTAGAACCCAGCAATGTGGGTTTTTAACTGGCTCTCCAAGGTGATTCTGATGCCAACCACTGGACCAGGGTATGCTGTTTTTCAAAAGCTACATGGGAGGCCAGGCATTAGAGGAGGAGGTGAGTTGGGAAGGAAAGACTCAGCAGGGGTCAGCTTCTGATCCTTGACTGCTCTGATCCTTATGAAGTCACCTCTTGTAAACCCCTCATCTTGAGGCTCTGTTGAGGGACCCGCAGCCATGGCCATGCTGTATGGTGGGAAGGCTATGGAATGACAGGTGGTCTTTCTGAACTGCGCACTTAACCTTTTTTGACCTGCTTTTCTCCTACATAAAATGAGCTGGGGGATGAAGAGGGAGAGCAAATGACCTTGATGGTCTCTTCCAGCCCTGCCGCCTCATGGATCTGTGCACTGCTCTGCTGGCTGCTGGAGTCACAGTTTTGTGCTTTTCCATCAACAGCTCAGATGGTGCAGCTCGAGACTTAAAAACAAGGACCAGGCAGGTTTAGGTTTGAATCAAGGCACCTCTGCTTGCTAGCTGTCTGATCTTGTGCATTGTCACTTAGCCTCTCTGGCTCTCAGTTGCCTCCCCTGTAAAGTGAGGGTAATAAAGTTAACTCATCAGACTGCCTTAAGGATTAAACACTATGTGTGTATGTATGTAGGGGACTTCCCAGTTGGCACTAGTGGTAAAGAACCCACCTGTCAAAGCAGGAGGTGTGGGTTTGATCTCTGGGTTGGGAAAATTCCCTGGAGGAGGGCATGGCAACCCACTCTAGTATTCTTGCCTGGAGAATCCCATGGACAGAGGAGCCTGGTGGCCTGGTGGGCTACAGTCCATAGGGTCACAAAGAGTCAGACGTGATTGAATGACTTAGCACGCCATGGCGCTGTGTGTAAAACCCATAGCATCAGGCCTGGTATGAAGTAAATGCTAAATAAATGGCTGCCAGTGCCTGGTATATATTTTGCACTTCATTGAGATACATACAGGTGGAACAATTTCTTTTTCCCAGGAACGTCTTTTTGTGGAGAATCTCTTTGTTATGATTATTTTCTTTTTTTGTGGACTTACACACTTCAGAAAAGAGAGACCAAGGTGATACATAGTCTTCTGGAAATCTGAAGACTTCTTTACGAAGAGAAAGACACAAACTCCTTGGTAAAATCCTACACGTTGTATATCTAGAGATCTCTCATAGATACAGTCTCCCTTGAACTTTCCGTAAAGGGAAAAGCAACTTCATTCCCATTTTACAGGTAAGGAAACAAAATCTTGGGAAGACTAGGTGAGTATAAGAAGGTTATTCAGTAAGTTGATAGGGAGCCTATATTCAAATACTCATGTCTGAGTATTATCACTTTGCAGAAACCAAGGTTTAGCTATATTGTAAAAAAAAAAAATTGTTCTTTTCTGTTTCTCCCCATAGCCTTTAGACTCATTGCATCTCCCAGTTCTTGAATTATCTTTGGATTCCCGGCACTTTGTTTGGCACCTGGTGTGAAACAGGTGCTAAACAAATGGCTGTTGAATGACAAAAATGAATGAAAGAAATGAAGCTATTGGACTGTGCATTCCATGCAAGACTTTTTTTTTTTGCAAGTGTTTGGAATCATGGCACATGCTTTTAGATGGAAAAGCTTTCTCTGCTACCCTGGAAACATGGCTCAGCCTGCCCCCGACCAGTCCATCGCGCTTGCCAACATGGATGGGTGGATGTGGTCAGCTGGGTATCTAGTTCTCCACCTATCTTTCCTCCTCCTCCTTCGCTTTGGAACTCACCAGCCTCAGCCTTCCTTCATGGTCCTTGGGTTATTTTGGTAGGCACTCTGCAGAGCAGATGCTCCTGAGTGGCCATCTGCCTTCTCTTACTGTAATATCTTTTATCTGAACAGCCGAGTATGTTGCTGATGTCCCTTGGCTCTAAAGCTGAGGGAAGGGGAAAGGCAGAGCGTCCATGTAATGAGACACACTCTCTCAGACTCCCCCTCCCCACTGTCGACAGTGGCGTCTGTCGGCTGGTGGCCAGACACTTGAACAGACTTTGCCGATTAGAGAAGTCACACCTCTTAGCTGACAGGTGCACTGTTGTGTCTGGGCCCCCAGCAGGTAGCCACATGGCTTTCAGGAGAAAGTTTCCAGAAAGGATCAAGGGAGTGCCCCCAAGGGCTACTGCTATCACAGGACAGGGCCCTCTGAGTGCGTCTCTCAGGTAAGGATGCAGGATGAGCAATTTGGAGGTATTGTTGCTCCATCTCCAGTCATCTTCCGTTCCGAGAGAGGTTACGCTGAATTTGTCTCGGCAGAATTAAAACCATTCTGTGGTTCTGTTGTTTATTATTCCCCGCCACCCGGTCCCCCACATCCACCTCTTTGGGTGGCTCTGACTTTCGCCATTCAATACTGGGTAAATGAAATGGGAAATACAATAATAACTTCTTACAGTTGTGGAGAGTTTTATAAAGCCCCCTCCCCTCCCCAGGGTAAGTCTGAATGAATCAGGTAGAATAAGTACAGCATTTTCATTTTGAGGTTAGCGACACTGGGTTCCAGGAGGATTCAGCAATTGGTCTATCACCAGTTGGCGAAGAAAGAAAGCGGGACTGAGAGTCTGGATTTCGTTCCTGCTAGTTCACTGGCTGGTGGTAAACCTGGATCACTCACTTACCTTTTTGGCATCAACTTTCTCATCTGGAATTCAAGGGAAAAAATATCCCCGAGGTCTTGCTGGATTCCAAGAGTCTTTATTTCTGAGGCTACTGAGTTTATAAGTGACCTGAATGAGATTAAACCATGTAGTTATGTCCTGCCACAGAAATCTATCCTTAAGGGAGTTCATTTTTTCCCCCTTAATTTTAATGATGGAAAATTTCAAACACACAGAAGTGGAGAGAATAGTATAATGAATCTTCATATGCTGTAAACTAGCTTCAAAATTTTGTCCATCTTGTTTCCTGTAGCCTTAAAAAAAAACCTGCTATATTTTAAGAGTAAAGCCCAAATATCAAATTATTTCACCAGTATAAATTTTAGTATACATCTTTAACCTACTGAGCTGTTTTTTAAAAAATAAAGCCACTGTGCTATTATCATGTCTAACAAATTCACCACCACTCCTTAATAACTAAGTTAATTAATAAAATAAAAATCACCGTGCTACCCTATTCAGATTTGCTTATTGCCTCAAAGATTTTTTTTTTGTAGTTGGTTAATTCAAATCTAGTTGCAGAGAAGTTCCACACATTACATTTGGTTGTTGTTGTTTAGTTTCTGAACCGTGTCTGACTCTTTGTGGCTCCATGGATTACAGCTCGCCATGCTCCTCTGTCCAGGGAATTCTCCAGGCAAGAATACTGGAGTGGGTTGCCATTTCCTTCTCCAGGGGATCTTCCCGACCCAGGGATCCAACCTGCGTCTCCTGCATAGGCAGGCGGATGCTTTACCACTCAGCCACCAAGGAAGTCATAGTTGGATTTAGATTCTTCTAAATCTCTATCATCTTACCCTCCCTCTTTTTTCTTCTTCTCATGCTATGATTTGTGGGAGAAAGCAAGTCATTTGCCTGAAGAGTGTCCTATATTCTGGATTCATCTAATTGCTTCTCTGTGGTGTCATTTAACTTATACCTCTGTCTTCTGTGTTTCCTACAAGTGGCTAGTTCAATCCAGAGGCTTGGTCAGATCCCTTATGCAATTTTTTAATGTCTAGGTGGTGCGAGGTACTTCCTATTGCATGTAAGTTCTGATTGGTTCTCTTTTTGTATGTGTGATTTTGAGACTGGGATCTATTAGAGGATTCAGATATTATCAAAGGCATGCCTCCATGAAGTCATTTTTAATCTGCATTTTTCTGTCTGTTATGTTTAGAAAAATGTATCTGCCTTTATCCTGTTTTTGTTTTTGTTTTTTTACAATTTTCAGCTTTTTCCTATTTCCCATGGTAGATACTCATTTTCTTTCTCTCCTACCACTAAAATAGTAAAGAAAAATGAAAAGCAATATTCTTAAAAAACAAAAACAAAAAAACTTCAAATGTATACCCAGACATTTGATTTGATGTAAGGACAACCTGCTGCTCATTACAACAGTTATTGACACAAATGCATTTCACAACGCTGTTTTGTAAGCCTGAAGGTGGCAATTTTTAAAAGTTATTGAGGATATATATTTAAGTAAATTATGTGAATGAAGGGCCTGAAGAAAATAATGAATAGCACATTGCTGTTAGGAATGCAGTTAAGGATGTTTTATTTATTTTTTTCATTAAGGGTGTTTGAAATGTCCTTTTGCTCAGCAGGCATGCTTCAGCTTTTGTTTCCTCTCCATGCCAGGATAGAAGCATTTCTGGGGGGCCATGATCTGGAGGTGGGCAGTGCAGTTGGGCTGGGGGGCACTTCTCACTGGGGACCCTGGCTGGGAATCCCATGCTTTCAAGTGGCACAAAATGGGGCTGGAGTGGCATCTGTTACTTGCACATTGTCATTATATGAATTTAGATCAAGCCCACCGATAAACTTCACAAGGCACATGCTGTTATGGAGAAAGCAGCAGGAACCTGTCAGAATTACTTTGATTTCTCTGTAATTTCAGTGCGTCTTACACACATTTGTGTGAACCCGTACGTTCACTCCCCTATGGAAAGGCAACATGCTTTTTAAAGGAAGTCTATTACAATAATAGATAGTAGAAGTTGGTTTTTAAAATACAATCCTGTCCTTTTTGCCATCCTGACAGACTGGTTCCCTGGCTATCGGCCCTTTCTTTACTCCCTTCTTCCTTTTTCTTTTTCTTTACTTTTAAGTCCTAGCTCTGCCCCTTGCAACTAGCATGTGATGCTGTGTGAACACAAAACTCTCAATCGAGGAGCCTTGGTTGTCTCTTCCTTACAGAGGTGTTAATAATACCTACCTGGGGATTAATTGGTAGGATTAAGGAGATGGATTATTTTTGAAGACCCAGTAAATTGAGAAGCAGTGTTCATTCGAATGGTGTTGCTCCCACCTCTTATTCTGCCAAAACTTTAGAGTTTAAAGCCCTTTGGTGGCTCCCTCTCACTCTTGATGTAGAGCAGGCTCTTCAAAGGACTTTCAAGGTCTGCAGGTTCCAGCCTGTATTTCCTCTGCACCTTGCTCTCTCTCAGTCCAAACCTCCAGACATCCTGAACTTCATTTCAGATGCTTTGTCCTCTTCCTGCCTTTGCACATGCTGTTTCCTTGGCCTGAAGCATTGTCCCTCATCTCCTCCTCTTTGCTTGGCTAATGCAAACCCAAAGTTCATTTCTGCTTAGATATTGCCTCATCTGTGACGCTTTCCCAAATCTCCAAAAACCACAGTATACTATCAGAGCGCAATTATCACCTATATTGTCATTCTTTACTTGTTCCTTTCTCCTGTAAAACTGCGACTTTTTGAAAGGCAGGAATCATTGCTAAGATGTTTATCTTTGTAGCTTAATTTCCTAGCTCAGGGTATAGCACATAGATGGCGCTCAATTTATTTGTTGTGTGGATGAATAAAGCACTAAGTTCCGACCCTATTTTCCTTTTGGAAAATTGATGTCTTTCTTCTCCAGCTTGTTTTTCCTGCTTTAGAATTACCACCCCCACTGAGCACAGCCCTGTCTCTTACTGTAGATGGTATGCCCCTCCTTACATCTGGTTTGTTCTCTATTTTGTGTGTGTATGTTGTTATCATTCTGAATTGTAAGTATAGGCAGATCAGGAATTCCAGCCCTATTTTATTAGCTATCTACTGCTCTGAAGCTAATTACCCCCTAATCTAGCAGTTTACTTCAACAAGCATCTCACATAGCTTGCCAGGGTCAGGAATCTAGGAGCAGCTTAGCTAGGTAATTCTGGCAGTCAAGGTGTAGACCAGGACTGCAGCAATCTGAAGGCTTGACTGGGGCTGGAGGATCTGTTCCCGAGATGGCACATCCACGTGGCTGTTGGCTGGAGGCCTCCTTTCCTCCCCATGTTTACCGCTCCATAAAGCTTCGCAGGCACCCCCACAGCACGGCACGTTGCTTCCCGCAGAGAGAGGGACCCAGCAGCAGACTCTAAGGGGAGCAGCAGTGCCCTGTGACTGGGTCTTCAAAGTCTCGAACTGTTACTTTTTTCTTTCAAGTTCTTTTTTTTTTTTCTATTGTTTTGGTTTTTTTCTGCTTGAAATGAGTCACCAGGTCCAGCCCACACTCAAGAGGAAGTGAACTGTGGTCTGAGAATATGCTCTGTATGGTTTTAGTCCTCTGAAAGTTAAGACTCTTTTAATGGCCCATTATGTGATCAATTTTGTAATTCTTCCTGTATGCTTGAAAAGACAGCTGTTGGTTTCAGTGTTCTATATGTGTTTCCCGATCGATTGTTCAAATCTATATGCTTACTAATTTTCTTTTGTCTGTTTGATCAGTTGATTACTCTGAGAACCATGTTAAAAATCTCCTACCATGACTGTAAATTTGTGCATTTTTCCATGTAATTCTATCAACTCTGGGGGGTATATTTTAAGATAATACTATTAGGTGTACCAACACTTAGAATTGCTGTATTTTCCAAGTGAATTTAACCTTTTTCATGTACAGTAATTCTCTTCATGTCCAGTCATGATTTTTGCCTTAGATTTTTGAAGTCTATTTTGGTGACATTAAAAGCAAAGTTTTCTTTTGATTAGCATTTGCCTGGCATGAATCTTTCATTCATTTCAAGTTTTTTTGCATTCTTATATTTTAGAGGTATCTCTTATTAGAAATATATAAGTGGATTAAAAAAAATCCAGTCTGACTTCTTTTATTGAAATATTCAATTTAATATTATAATTATTGATATATTTGGATTTATTATAAATCTTATTCTGTACTTTATGATGTCTCACTTTTTCTGTGTTTCCTTTTCCTCCCTTCTTGTCTTCTTTTATACTGATTATTTTTTCTCATTACATTTTTTCCTCTATGAATTTGGAAGCTACTAAACACTATATATCTATTAATTTGGCACTTAATCTGGAAACTTTGCCACATATATTTAGCTAATCAAATTTAGTGTTCTGCAGTTTCAGTGATAGATTCAAGGTGTTGGTTTCTTTTTAATTATTCTACTTGGGTTTCCCTGGGCTTCTTGAATAAGTAGTATCTTTCATTAGTTCTGAAATCTTCAGTCATTATCTCATCACATTCTGCCTCTATTCAACCAACCTCTCTTCAGCTGTCTTTCTGATAAGATGTATGTTAGGCACTGCCCTCACTATGTTTTCTACGACTCATTTTCTTTACTGCTTCCCCCCACCCCTTTGTACCTCTTTGCTTCATTCTAGATAATTTTTTCAGCTTCTAGTTCTCTAATTCTCCTGCTATGACTTTTCTGCTGTAAACCTATCCATTGAGTTTATATTTCAGTTATAAACTTTTCATTTTTAGAAATCTATTTATTTTTCTAACTATCTCCTTGGTTATTTTAATAGCCTCTTGCTTCAGTTTCAGCTCAGGGATTTTCAGGCTACCTGGTATGTGATTCGGGGTTAAAAAAAATTTAGGTGAGAACAGAGTGTAGTATGAATTAGCAGGGATTATTCCTCCATTGTCTCAGTGCTAAATTTGAGACAGGTACTTTTCCTCTCAATGTCCTGTACCAGGGTGAGTATATTTCTGGTTTAGCCTGACACTGAAGCCTTCTAGGCCACAAAAACTAGAGATCAGTCTGACTGGCTTAGGAAAAAAAAAAAAAAAAAAACGAAAGAGAGAAAAGATTAACTTTCAAAATACTTTAAAAACAGAAAAAATACACCAACTAATTTAAGCTATTACCAAGGCATTTATTTAAATGAAATAAAGTGACACAGGGCAAACCTTCACACAAAACAAAAACTGAAATGCAGCAATTATAGATAGCCAAGAGCAATTATCAGGAAGATTTTTTTTTTTTAAGGAAAGGTGCCAGCAGTTATGACAGCAACCAATTTTCTCTTAAAAAAGAAAGAATAACATGACAAGGCTTGTTTTAGAGGAGGGCTCAACAAATGAGAAATCACAAAGTAAATGATCCTGACACTTTTCTATATGACTGCCTCCAGGGAAAAGACTATTTCTGTTTAGATGAATTATTTTTGAATTTGCAAACCTAAGAACTTTATGTGGTTTGAGCGGGGCTGGACACTCATAGAGCACAGGGGTCACCACGTGGACCCCTCTGGAGACCTTCAGGAAGTGCTGGGCAGAGGCGGGGTGCCCAGTCCAGCCCTGAGCTGCAGCGTCTGTGTGAGGGGCCCAGGAGTGGCGGTGGGACCTGGGGGTGTCAGCCAGTTCTTCACTCTCGGTGCTCGCTGGGGATTCCCATAGCTAGAGCAGGCTCTGTTTCCTCAGCCCTGGCAGAACTGCTCGCTGACCTTATTTTTACTGTCAGTCCTTTCTTTTGTTAGCAAACAGGTCCCCTGACATCATTTAACCCTGGAAAGGACATTGGCAATAATAACAGCAAAAAACCTGGTTAATACTTCCTGAGTGTTCATCACGTCTCAAGCACCATTCTAAGTGTTTTCCTTGTATCATTGGGTTGGCCAAAAGATTCACTTGGGTTTTCCTATAGGCGGTTATGGGAAAAATCTGAATTAACTTTTTGGCCAACTCAATAACTCATTTGATTTTCATAACAATCATAGAGATCATCTCATATCTAGATAAAGAGACATATCCTAAAGCTATGTTTACCTAAGATCTCCCCAAAAGGATCTCTTTTTTTTTTTAATTTTTATTTTAACTTTAGTTTACTTTACAATACTGTATTGGTTTTGCCAAACATTGACATGAATTCACCACGAGTGTACATGCGTTCCCAAACATGAATCCCCTCCCACCTCCCACCCCATAACATCTCTCTGGGTCCTCCCCATGTATGCAAGACAACAAAAGAGACTCAGATCTGTAGAGTGAACTTTTGGACTCTGGGGGAGAGGGAGAGGGTGGGATGAGATAGGAGAATGGCATTGAAACATGTATACTATCATGTAAGAAACAAAAGGATCTCTAATCAAAATCCTAATGCACTTTCAGATTCATTACTCTTTTTACTACAATGGAGTGACACTCAGAGACTAGATAATGCAGTTGGAGAATCTGGCTCGTATGTGTGCAAATTTGTTTATATACACATATCTATAGGTTCCTAATGGGAAAGGGAGTAAGTCAAGGCTGTATATTGTCACCCTGCTTATTTAACTTATATGCAGAGTACATCATGAGAAACGCTGGGCTGGAAGAAGCACAAGCTGGAATCAAGATTGCCGGGAGAAATNAAAAGCAGAGACAGTACTTTGCCAACAAAGGTCCATCTAGTCAAGGCAGTTGACTCATTGGAAAAGACTCTGATGCTGGGAGGGATTGGAGTCAGGAGGAGAAGGGGACGACAGAGGATCAGATGGCTGGATGGCATCACTGACTCAATGGACATGAGTTTGGGTGAACTCCGGGAGTCGGTGATGGACAGGGAGGCCTGGTGTGCTGTGATTCATGGGGTCGCAAAGAGCTGGACTCGACTGAGCGACTGAACTGAACTGAACATATAAATATGTGACACCTGTAGTAAATGAAGACTATAGGCCAAATACTTCCTAACATCTGTAAAATTAAAAACAAAAAACAAAAAAACCACAACGGTAGCAAATCTCCTCTTAAATTTACCTGGAAAGCTGCTTAAATATATAGGAATTACCTTTGTCTTTTCTGTTTCATTTAGGCAACTCACAAGAGGTTTGAGTTAGAGGATTTCTGTATTCTATTCCTTGCCCTCCTTTGAAATATTTTATTAAACACATATACTACTTCTCATATATTAGGCACTGTTCAACCTTCTTGCCTGGAAAATCCCATGGACGGAGGAGCCTGGTAGGCTGCACTCCATGGGGTCATGAAGAGTCGGACACGACTGAGCTACTTCACTTTCACTTTTCACTTTCATGCAATGGAGAAGGAAATGGCAACCCACTCCGGTGTTCTTGCCTGGAGAATCCCAGGGACGGGGGAGCCTGGTGGGCTGCCGTCTGTGGGGTCGCACAGAGTCGGACACGACTGAAGCGACTTAGCAGCAGCAGTAGCAGCATCCTCTTCAGTTAATGGGTGTGCTAATTCCCAACACATACTTTGCATTGTTGAATGAGCCATGTTTTGTACCGGACAATGGACAACACATCAGAGCCTCTGGGCTTCACGTGGCTGCATGTCTCTACTTTAAGCACCAATCCCTTTACTCAGACCCTGTCTACTGGCAATTAGCCAGTGTCTTACACTTCTCAGGAGTGATTACTATGTAGCATCCTTGGACGAGCTGGTGTCTATCCTTGGATGAAAGTCACTTTCAACAGTGAAAATGATAATCTTCCCCTCCTCCTTCATCTCCTTGCTCCTCAATTATTTTGTATTAAAGTAGCATTTACATTTAAAGAGGAGAGATGACCTTCTCTGTCTACTTCTGCTTCCTTGCTGCTACAGCAAGTGGGGACTGACTTCCCAGAAGTGCACACCAAGTTTAATATTCCCAGAGCTTCAGTTCATAGGCATTTTTGTCATTTAGCAAAGATGTTTCCATTCATCAGTGAAGAAGTTTCCTCAAGCAGGTTTAGCACCAAACATGACTCGGGTGGTGGGAACAACTGTCTCTAGGTGGAGGAGGGAATGGCAAACCAGTCCAGTATTCTTGCCATGAGAACCCCATGAATAGTATGAAAAGGCAAAATGATATGACACTGGAAGTTGAGCCCCCCAGGTCAGAAGGCATCCAATATTGCTACTGGGGAAGAGCAAGGGTAATTACTAGTAGCTCCAGAAAGAATGAAGTGGCTGGGCCAAAGTGGAGATGATGCTCAGTTATGGATGTGCTGGGAGTGAAAGTAAGGTCCAATACTATAAAGAACAATATTTCATAGGAATCTGGAATGTTAGGTCCATGAATCAAGGTAAACTGGATGTTTTCAGGCAGGAGATGGCAAGAGTCAATATTGACACTTTAGAAATCAATGAACAAAAATGGATGGGAATGGGCATATTTAATTCAGATGACCATTATATTAACTACTGTGGTCAAGAATCCCTTAGAAGAAATGGAGTGGCTCTCAGAGTCAACAAAAGAGTCTGAAATGCAGTACTTGGGTGCAAGCTCAAAAATTACAGTCATCTCAGTTCGTTTCTAAGGTAAACTATTCAACATCACAATAGTCCAAGTGTATGCCCCAACCACTGATGCTGAAGAAGCTGAAGTTGACAGGTTCTATGAAGACCTACAAGACTTCTAGAACTAACACCAAAAAGAAAAAAACAAGTGTCCTTTTCACTATAGGGGATTGGAATGCAAAAGTAGGAAGTCAAGAGATACCTAGAGTAACAAGCAAGTTTGGCCTTGGAGTACAAAATGAAGCAGGGAAGAGGCTAACAGAGTTTTGCCAAGAGAACATACTGGTCATAGCAAGCACCATCTTCCAACAACACAAGAAACAGCCCTCACATGGACATTACCAAATGGTCAATACTGAAATTATTGATGGATTGTATTCTTTGCAGCTGGAGAAGATGGAGAAGCTCTATACAGTTAGCAAGAACAAGACCTGGAACTGACTCTGGCTCAGATCATTAGTTCCTTACTGCAAAATTCAAGTTTAAATTGAAGAAAGTAGGGAAAACTACTAGGCCATTCAGCTATGACCTAAGTCAAATCCCTTATGATTACACAGTGGAGGTGACAAACAGATTCAAGGGACTAGATCTGGTAGACAGAGCACATGAAGAGCTGTGGACAGAGGTTCATAACAGTGTATAGGAGGCAGCGACCAAAACCACCTCCCTGAAAAAGAAATGCAAGAAGGCACAGTGGATGTCTGAGGAGGCTTTACAAATAGCCGAGGAAAGAAGAGAAGTGAAAAGCAAGGGAGAAAGAGAAAGATATACCCAATGGAATGAACAGTTTCAGAGAATAGTAAGGACAGATAAGAAGACCTTCTTAAATGAACAATACAAAGAAATAGAGGGAAAAATAGAATGGGAAAGATGAGACCTCTTTGGGAAAATTGGAGATATCAAGGGAAAATTTCATGCAAGGATGGGCATGATAAAGGACTGAAATGTTAAGGACCCAACAGAAGCAAAAGAGATGAAGAGGTGGCAAGGAAACACAGGAGAAGTGTACAAAAAAGATCCTAATGACCCAGATAACCATGATGGTGTGGTCACTCACCTAGAATCGGATATCCTGGAGTGTGAAATCAAGTGGGCCTTAGGAAGCATTACTATGAACAAAGCTAATGGAGATGATGGAATTCCAGCTGAGCTATTTCAAATCCTAAAAGATGATGCTGTTACAGTGCTGCACCCAATATGTCAGCAAATTTGGAAAACTCAGCAGTGGCCATAGGACTGGAAAAGGTCAGTGTTCATTCTAATCCCAAAGAAGGCAGTGCCCAAGAATGTTCAAACTACCATACACTTGCATTCATTTCGTATACTAGTAAAGTGTTGTTCTTGCCTAGAGAATCCCAGGGATGGGGGAGCCTGGTGGGGTGCCGTCTATGGGGTCGCACAGAGTCAGACACGACTGAAGCGACTTAGCAGCAGCAGCAGCAAGGTGTTGTTAGTTACTCAGTTGTGTCCAACTCTGTGAATCCATGGACTGTGGTCCACCAGGCTCCTCTAGTAAGACTATATTCAAAATTTTCCAAGCTAAGCTTCAACAGTACATGAACTGAGAACTTCCAGATGTTCAAGTTGGATTTAGAAAAAGCAGAGGAACCAGAGATCAAATTGTCAACATTTGCTGGATCTCGGAAAAAGCAAGGGACTTCCAGAAAAAACATCTGCTTCATTGGCTACACTGAAGCCTTTGACTTAGTGGATCACAACAAACTGTGGAAAGTTCTTAAAGATATGGGAACACCAGACCACCTTACCCGGCTCCTGAGAAACCTGTATATGGGTTAAGAAGCAACAGTTAGACCCGGACGCAGAACAACTGATTGGTTCAAAATTGAGAAAGGAGTATGTCAAGGCTGTATACTGTCACACAGTTTTTAAACTCATATGCAGAGTGTATCATGCATAATGTGAGCTGGTTGAATCACAAGCTGAAATCAAGATTGCTGGGAGAAATATCAATAACTTAAGATATGCAGATGATAGCACTCTAAGGTCAGAAAGTGAAGAAGAACTAATGGGCTTCTTGATGAGAGTGAAAAAGCTGGCTTAAAACTCAACATTCAAAAAACTAAGATCATGACTTCCGTTCCCATCATCTCATGGCAAATAGAAGGGGAAAAAGTGGAAGCAGTGACAGATTTTATTTTCTCGGGTTCCAAAATCACTGTGGACAGTGAATGTAGCCATGAAATTAAAAGACTCTTGCTCCTTGGAAGAAAAGATATGACAAACCTAGACAGCATATTAAAAAGCAGAGACATCACTTTGGCAACAAATGTCCATATAGTCAAACCTATGGTTTTCCAGTAGCCATATACGGATGTGAGAGTTGAACCATAAAGAAAGCTGAGTGCCGAAGAATGGATGCTTTTGAACTGTGGTGCTGGAGAAGCTTCTTGAGAATCCCTTGGACTGCAAGAAGATCAAACCAGTCAATCATAAAGGAAATCAACCGTGAATATTCACTGCAAGGACTGAAGCTGAAGCTCTAATCCTTTGGCCAACTAATTCGAAGAGTTGACTCATTGGAAAAGACCCTGATCCTGGGAATGATTGAAGGCAAAAGGAGAGGAAGGTGGCAGAGGATGAGATGGTAGATAGCTTCACTGACTCAACAGACCCGAATGTGAGCAAACTCCAGGAGATAGCGAAGGATAGGGAAGCCTGGCATGCTGCAGTCCACGGGGTGGCAAAGAATTGGACCCGATGGAGCAACTGAACAACAACAAGAAGGAAATCTCCCCTAATACTAAATACAAGCCTAGTTCATACAGATGACTCCTCTCTCTTTGTACAGTGCTGACCCTGGGAGATGCCTTAAGGATGACCAGAGTGAGGCCTTTCTGGGAAGAATAAAGAAACTGATGTCCACAGAGGCCAGAGGACTCAGTCAAGGAACACACTGCATCAGCACAACCAGAAGTGCTGGCTGTCTTCTGTTCCCCTGTTCAGGTTCACTGTCCACTGCCCTCTCTCCTGCTCTCCACCCGGGAAGCTGACTCATCTAGGCTGTATCAAGAGACTCTCTTGCTCCTTGCTTTGGCCAATGGGAGATCCGGGAAGAAGTCAGAGGAGGTAGCTGGATAAAGTTAGGTTTTATTTCCTTCTCTCTATCCTTGCAAATTTGCCTTGAACTAACTATATCCTTGGTAGCTCAGATGGTAAAGTGTCTGCCTGCAATGTGGGAGATCCAAGTTTGTTCCCTGGGTTGGGAAGATCCCCTGGAGAAGAAAATGGCAACCCACTCCAGTACTCTTGCCTGGAAAATCCCATGGATGGAGGAGCCTCATAGGCTACAGTCCATGGGGTCACAAAGAGCCGGACACGACTGAGCAACATCACTAACTATGTCCTTTCCCTGGAGGCATAGCTTCTCTCAAGTTGGCCTCTGGTTATAATCACTGCCTATGAACTCCGCTTCCTCAAGTCCTCATACTCAATACACAACTTTCACCTTCTCCTGAGAGTGTCTTTGAACTGTGTTTATTTGCTTTATTTTTTATCTTACTTCAACATTTTCCTGCACACTTCCAATTCCACATTTACTTTTACTTCTTTTTCTTAAGCCTCATGCATAGCTGGCAAATGCTCCCCTGTTTATCAGCTGATTGCAGACTCCTTGAGAACAGACAGGGCCGCTGCATCGTGACTGGGACTGTGTCGGTCTTACTCCTGGTAACTGGGACAGCCTGGCACGGAAGTATGGATGTGTTGAATACATGAATGAATCAGTCTTTGATTTCCTGCACAAAAGACTGATACAAAGTAGGACCACAAGATATGTCTATTAAGTTAAAGAATTGTTGTCTCAGTGCCATCAGCTCCACAAATAGAGAGATGTTCAGATGCCTCTGATAGCTGTACAATTTTGAGGAAATCATGTCTCTGAAGCTTCCTCAACTCTACAGGGAGATAAGTGATATCCAGTCCTGTGTTTTCCTCTTAGTGATGGCGAAAGAATTTAAATGGAATACTTGATGCAAATGGAATGCCTTGAGGTTCTTGGAAGAGAAAGAATCTATTTTCCAGAAAAAGATAGAATCTAATAAGAACTCTGTGTTGGAGAAGGAAAATGTTGCTTTGTCAAACTGTGTATTTTACATTAAAGTAAGTAAAGGAGTCAGTTCAGTGTCTGGCATGGATCAAGTACTTTGTAAATGCTTGCTATAATCTTTCATGATTATTCTGCAAAATTTGACTCTGCTATTAGCCAATGAATTGAAGAATTTGTTTGTCATTATATTATTAAAATGGAATGTTATGTGCTTATTCAGAGCATTATGTGCTGATTGTATCACTGTTATATTAATACAAATTACATAAAAATAATTCATGTGGATATGTAGGTATATGAGTGGATGTGAGGTGAGTGGGGGTGGGATTTGTTGCAGAAGATGTAGCAATGGAATAAAAAGAAGGAAACAGGTTGTGAAATAACCCATTCAGGAAATTTGGCAACTTATTTGCATTTTGGGGTTTTTGAAATTACAAAAAAATTCTCATATTGCAAAATCAATATCAGTCTATTATAGAAGAATTTTCAAAATATAGATAAAGAATAAAAAGGAAAGTACTGTACCTAAAATCCCATCATAGTGAACATCTATTGACTTCACCTTTCCCCTGGCTTCTTTCTCTGGGGCACTGCAGAGTTCCCACTGCATATAGGGTTTATTGCTGCAGCCGCCAACATGGTCGTGCCCCACGACCTAGTCTGGCCAATCAGACTCTTTCCCCTGGAGAACTGAATCTGAGGAAACACACACACACACTTACACACACTCACACACACTAATAGACTGAGCTGACTTTTACTGGTTATTTTTTAAAGTCGCTCAGTTGTGTCCAACTCTTTGCGACCCCATGGACTATACAGTTCATAGAATTCTCCATAATACTGGAGTGGGGAGCCTTTCCCTTCTCCAGGGGATCTTCCCAACCCAGAGATCAAACCCAGGTCTCCCACATTGCGGGTGGATTCTTTACCAGCGGATCCATCAAGGAAGCTCAAGAATACTGGAGTGGGTAGCCTATCCCTTCTCCAGCAGATCTTCCCGACCCAGGAATCAAACCGGGGTCTCCTGCATTGCAGGCGGATTCTTTACCAACTGAGCTATCAGGGAAGCCCTTTACTAATGCTATAGCTTACTGGAGACTGTCCTGTCATTTCTATCACCTGGATGCCAGATCCAGCTGGTTCCTGCTCTACCCACAGCCTGATTGTTCAGCTTTCTCTTCCTTTTCTGAGTTACGTCAGCTTCTTCCAGTAAATTCTGCCCTCCGCTCCACCCTCACAATAAGTCTGCCAGAGTTAGTGTCCATTGACTCCTAGTAGGCATATTTACTTAGAGAAAATTCCGATTAATACCTTGGTTTAAATACTTCAATTCTTGACTTCCTATGGATTAGTATATGTTATTAGCAAAAGCTATTCACATGCCCTTGGATTGCAAGGAGATCAAACCAGCCAATCCTAAAGGAAATCAGTCCTGAATATTCATTGGAAGGAGTGATGCTGAAGCTGAAGCTCCAAAACTTTGGCCACCTGATGCAAGGAACTGACTCATTGGAAGAGACACTGATGCTGTGAAAGTTTGAAAGTAGGAGGAGAAAGGAACAACAGAGGATGAGATGGTTGAAAGGCATCACTGACTCAATGGACATGAGTTTGAGCACACTCTGGGAGTTGGTGATGGACAGGAAAGCCTGGAGTGCTGCAGTCCATGGGGTCACAAAGAGTCAGAGACGACTGAGCAACTGAACCAAACTGAACTGATTCACATGCATAATACTAAATCTCATCTTATGTCAATAAATAGAATTCCTCTATATCATTTTGATGATTGCATGATGTCTCATCATATATGAGCTATATCATAATTTAATTTCCTATAGGACACTCAGGTTGCACTCAACTTTTCAGTAAGAGAAATAGCTAAAACCTTGCATGTGTTTGTGGTTATTTCTTTAGAATTAGATTTCCAGACATGTAATTGTTGAGCTAAAGAGTAGGGACATTTTAGAGATGTTAGATAAAAACTGTCAATTTAAACCTTTCTGGAAGTTTATTCCCTATCCCTAATACTATGAAGGTGATGTCTCTGTCTATTTTATCATCATCCTCTCTGTATCCGCCACAGGGACTGGAATAGCAATATTGATTTAATGATTAATAAACATTTATTGAGTACTTTTTATGTGACAGAAACTGATATGTGTATCAATTAACTGTGACAACTGTTATTTACAGAGAAGTTAACATAAGTCACCCAAAGCCCTCCAGCTACTAAGTGCCAGGGCTGGATTTGAATATGCAGTTTAGCTCCAGACTCTGTGCTCCAAACCATGAAGCTCTTCAAGGGCTCTTCCGTGACTGATTGAATGATCCTTTGTGTACCAGTTGAAACATAACTTCTTCAGAGATGGTTTCCCCGCTTCCTCAACCAGGCTAGATCCTTCTCATCTGTGCTACTTAACACTCCATACTTCTCTTTCGCAGGACTTACCTTACTTGCAATTATTTATTTAACGTCTCCCTTCTCCACTGTAAGATCTGTGAAAGCAGGAGCTGTGTGTCTGTTCACAACTGCATTTCTAGGACCTTAGCTCAAGATGCTCATGTATTTATTGATCAACTGATTGACAGCTGAGCAAGTGAAGGTGGGCAGCAGCCAGAGGATGAATGCATGTTACTTCTGCCTTCCACTTCGCAGGATCCAAATAGCAGGCTGGTATGGAGTTAGGCCCTTAATGGTTCAATTGCAGTCAACCTATTTTTTTTAAGAGTTTAAAAAGCTTGTTTATTTATTTATCCATTTTGGGCTGTGCTGGGTCTTCGTTGCTTTGCGGGCTTTCCCTAGTTGCAGGAAACAGGGCTACTCTCTAGCTGAGGCTTTCAGGCTTCTCACTGTGGTGGCTTCTCTTGTCTCAGAGCACGAGCTCAGGAGTTGTGGTGCACTGGTTTAGTGGCCCTGCAGCATGTGGAATCTTCCTGGACCAGGGATCTAACCCAAGTCTCCTGCATTGCAAGGCAGATTCCTAACCACTGAACCACCAGGGAAGTCCAGCTTATTTTTCTGATTTCACAGAGTTCAGTTGGTATGTAGCTGCCTTTAGGGACTGGCATGCTAATATGAATTCCTATGCGAGGCAGAGAAAGAGTGAAAGACAATGGGAGGGGCCACAAGCCCCAGAGACTGATCAGGGAGGTGAAACTATCTTCAGTCTCTGTTGAGATTTAAGAAGCAATTTGTCAAGCAATAAGGGTTGTTTGCCAGGCAAAAAGATACAAAAAACAGACAATGTAATAGTTATTATTTTTTAAACACACAAAAAACAGTATCAAATATATAAAGCATAGTGATTTACTAGAGTATAAGAATGAAACCACAGTTGTAATGGAAATTACAGAAGTCTTTGACAGATCGTTCCAATAAGGCACTACCTCACATTCATTAGGATGATTACCATCAGAAAAAACAAAATCACAAGTGTTGGTGAGGATGTGGAGAAATTGGAACCTTTGTGCACTGTTGTTAGGAGTGTAAAATGGTGTAGCTGCTATGAAAAAATGATATGGCAGTTCCTCAAAACTTAAAAATAGAATTACCACATAATCCAGCAATTTCACTTCTGGGTATATACTCAAAAGAATAGAAAATAGGGACTCCATTATTATTTGTTCACCAGTGTTCATAGCAGCATTATTTCCAATACCTAAATGGTAGAAGTAACCCAAGTGTCCCCTGGAGAAGGGAATGGGAACCCACTCCAGTATTCTTGCCTGGGAAATCTCGTGGGCAACGATTTGGGCCACAAGAATCGGACATGACTCAGTGACTAAACAAAAAACAACCACCCAAGTGTCCATTGATGGATGAATGAATAAACAAAATGTGATATATATGCACAATGGCATATCGTTTGGCGTTTAGAAGGAAGGAAATGCTGACACGTACCGGGCCACAGATGAATGTTGAGGACGTGATGCTAAGTGAAATAAGCCTGTCGCAGAAGGATGAGTACTGTATGATCTCACTCATTATGCATCTAGAACAGTCAGACTCATGGAGACAGAGAGCAGAATGCTAGTGGCCGGGGTCTGGGGGGAGGAGAGGCGAGAGGATTATTGGTTAATGGGTTTCAGCTTTTCGACGTGAGAATTCCGAGGATGGCTGGTAGTGACGATAGCACAACGATGTGAATGTAGACGCGCTGCTGAACTCTGCTTGGACATGGATAAGATGCTACATTTTGTAATGTATATTTTACTTCAATTAAAATTATTGTAAAAGGTCTTTGACAGATAAGGTTAAAAAATTTTTTTTAAAATTTTAGAGGGTTTGAATAAATAAGCATGTAAGCTAGGCATGGAGCAAACTTTGTATATAAAGTGGTATGCCCATACTTTTCCACTGTCCATGGAATGCTTAACAAATCCAATCACACGGCAGACCATGAGAATCAATAAACTGCCCTAAAAATAACTTATTCAGGCTGCATTTTAAACCAACTTGTAGAATTACTAGGAACTACCAGTCCATTCTAAAGAAAATCATCCCTGGTTGTTCTTTGGAAGGAATGATGCTAAAGCTGAAACTCCAGTACTTTGGCCACCTCATGCGAAGAGTTGACTCATTGGAAAAGACTCTGATCCTGGGAGGGATTGGGGGCAGGAGGAGAAGGGGACGACCCAGGATGAGATGGCTGGATGGCATCACTGACTCGATGGATGTGAGTTTGAGTGAACTCCGGGAACTTGTGATGGACAGGGAGGCCTGGTGTGCTGCGATTCATGGGGTCGCAAAGAGTCAGACANATTCGTTTCTTACATGATAGTATACATGTTTCAATTCCATTCTCCCATCTCATCCCACCCTCTCCCTCTCCCCCAGAGTCCAAAATTTCACTCTACAGATCTGAGTCTCTTTTGTTGTCTCACATACAGGGTCTTCATCACCATCTTTCTAAATTCCATATATATGCGTTAGTATACTGTATTGGTGTTTTTCTTTCTGGCTTACTTCACTCTGTATAATTGGCTCCAGTTCCATCCATCTCCTTGGAACTGATTCAAATGTATTCTTCTTAATGGCTGAGTAATACTCCATTGTGTATAGGTACCACTGCTTTCTTATCCATTCATCTGCTGTTGGACATCTAGGTTGTTTCCATGTTCTGGCTATTATAAACAGTGCTGCAATAAACATTGGGGTACATGTGTCTCTTTCTATTCTGGTTTCCTCGGTGTGAATGCCCAGCAGTGGGATTGCTGGGTCATAAGGCAGTTCTAGTTGCAATTTGTTAAGGAATCTCCACACTGTTCTCCATAGTGGCTGTACTAGTTTGCATTCCCACCAACAATGTAAAAGGGTTCCCTTTTCTCCACACCCTCTCCAGCACTTTATTGCTTGCAGACTTCTGGATCGCAGCCATTCTGACTGGTGTGAAGTGGTACCTCATTGTGGTTTTGATTTGCATTTCTCTAATAATGAGTGATGTTGAGCATCTTTTCATGTGTTTGTTAGCCATTCGTATGTCTTCTTTGGAGAAATGTCTATTTAGGTCTTTGGCCCATTTCTAAAGGAAGTTCTTCAGGCTGCAATAAGTGAATTCAGATGTTAATTAGAATCCATGTGAAAAAACAAAGAGCACAGGTAAAGGTAATTATGTAAACAAAAATACTTTATGAGTTCACATTTCACGCCTTTCTTCCTGTATTTAAAAAGATTTAGGAGAATGGCATTGAAATATGTATAATATCATATAAGAAATGAATTGCCAGTCTAGGTTAAGTGCAGGATACAGGATGCTTGGGGCTGGTGCACTGGGATGACCCAGAGAGATGGCATGGGGAGGGAGGTGGGAGGGGGGTTCAGGATTGGGAACACGTGTACACCCGTGGTGGATTCATGTTGAGGTATGGCAAAACCAATACAGTATTGTAAAGTAAAATAAAAAAATAAATTAATTTAAAAAAATAAATAAAATAAATCTTATAACTCAATAATGAAAAGAAAACTCAGTAAGAAAACAGATTAACATGAATAATAGAAGAAGCAAACAGATGATGTATATATCTTCACAAAAGAAAATCTACAAAAGGCCAATTAATATAAGAAAAGACATCCAGCGATATTAGTCCCAGGGAAATGCAAAATAAAACCACCAGAGTGAGATTCCCCTTCACACTAGCAAGGCTAAAATTGCAAAGATTATCAACACCAATGCTAGAGTTGCTACAGATCTGGAGGAAATAGCATATATCCAGGATGAGATAAAAAATTTTACAAAAACTTTTGACAACAGTTTATGGGTGTCATGCATGTCATGCACCTAACACACAACCCAGCAAATTGATCTCCTGATATTTATCCAAGAGAAATAAAAACATGTGTCCACAAAAACACATATCCAAAAATATATAACTGCTACAATCTAGAAATAACCCAAAAGTCTACCAATAGAATGGAGACTCAGCATGTAATAATATATTCACACAAATACTGTGCTGTGCTTAGTCACTCAGTCTTATCTGACTCTTTGGACCCCATGGACTGTAGCCCACCAGACTACTACTCAGACCAAAAAAATGAACTACTGAAATACGCAACAATAAGTATGAATTTCAAAACCATGCTCAGCAAAAGAAACCAGATACAAAAAATAAAAGCCTGCAATCCCTGTTTGTGTTCAGGTGAAGTTCAGTAACAGGCAAAACTAACCTTGATGATGCAAATCAGACCAGTGGCTGTCTTGGCATGGGGTTGAGGTGCTAATTAAAAACGACACAAAGGTACTTTCTAAAGAAATGAACATATTCTATATCTTGAATGAGGTATAGCTACATTTGTGTAGACATACATACTTAAGAGGAGAAGACAATGGCACCCCACTCCAGCACTCTTGCCTGAAAAATCCCATGGATGGAGGAGCCTGGAAGGCTGCAGTCCATGGGGTTGCTTAGAGTTGGACATGACTGAGCGACTTCACTTTAACGCAATGGAGAAGGAAATGGCAACCCACTCCAGTGTTCTTGCCTGGAGAATCCCAGGGATGGGGGAGCCTGGTGGGCTGCTGTCAATGGGGTCACACAGAGTCAGACATGATTGAAGTGACTTAGCAGCATACTTAAGAAATAAACACTTAAGATCTGATATTTTTTTCCACCTCTGTGTTCCATGATAACATTTTGGTAGCTTGAAATTGGATGTGGTGGAGTTATACATGGAAATCAGGAAATTCCACAAATCAAGGTTTATTTTTCAACATACCACTGCCAAGATCCCTTCCTTTCAAAGTGATTCATGATATAGCAAATAAAAGTCTGAGACAATTGGTATCCAGCTACTCTGTGGACTGAGCAAAAGAAATCCTACCTGCAGCAAGTGAGAGAAAAGAAATAAAGGAGATACTCAAAGAAAACTAAAGAGGCTGAATCAAATATCCAACAGATCAGAAGGATAGCATCACTGATAGAAAGAGGATGAACAGGGAATTCCAGTTCAATGACCAAATTTGGCTAGCTGCTATACTTCTAAACTCACTGAACTAGCTCTGAAGACCTAGTAAAAGGTGAATTTCAAAAGAAGTAACAAATGCTGGCAGTATAAAGTTATCAAATGCCATTATCAAAATAGCAAAGGAGCTAATTTTATTTTGGTCATTTCCTTCCTAGCACCTACCATTTCCTGACATAATATCACGTATCTGCTCGTTTTATAGCTGTGACCTCATTATAACGAAGGCCGAATCTGTGTCAGACCTTTCACTATAATAACGCCAGCACCTGGACCATACCTACCATGCTGTAGGTGTATGTGTGCATGCTAAGTCACTTCAGTCATGTCTGACTCTTTTGCAACCCCAAGGACTGTAGGCCACCAGCCTCCTCTGTCCATAGGATTCTCCAGACAAGAATACTGGAGGGTTGCCATGCTCTCCTCCAGGGAATCTTCCCGACCCAGGGGTCAAACTCATGTCTCTTACATCTCCTGCATTGGCAGACGGGTTCTTTACCACTAGCACCACCTGGAAGCCCAACACACTGTAGATAGACAATAAATATTAGAGGAATAATAAAAAGAAACAGATTTCTATGGAAGATGGGGTTAATGTTCTACTTTCCAATAGGTCAGTAACTACAGAAAGAAGAAATCTAGTCATTGATAAGGGACTCACTTTCTTTCCTGCTGACTTTGAGAGGTAGGCAGGATAAGTCTGGCACAAATGTAAAGAATGCAGCTGACTCTGGGTTTGACTTTTCAGGGGTAACAGAATATAGACACATAAATCTTCAGTAAAGGTAATAGTTATTGCCTAAAAGAAGCTTTAGGCCAACGTTTTAGTTTATTTTTACTTGTCCTTTTATCCCTATTAGGATTTCCCTGGTGGCTCAGACAGTAAAGCGTCTGTCTACAATGCAGGAGAGCTGAGTTCAATCCCTGGGTTGGGAAGATCCCCTGGAGAAGGAAATGGCAATCCACTCCAGTACTCTTGCCTGGAAAATCCCATGGACAGAGGAGCCTGGTAGGCTGCAGTCCATGAGGTCGCCAAGAGTCGGACACGACTGAGTGACTTCACTTTCACTTTTCACTTTCATGCATTGGAGAAGGAAATGGCAACCCACTCCAGTGTTCTTACCCGGAGAATCCCAGGGATGGGGGAGCCTGGTGGGAGGCCATCTATGGGGTCGCACAGAGTTGGACATGACTGAAATGACTTAGCAGCAGCAGCATATCCAATGTGACTGCCTTCACAGAAAATCCCTCAATAAAAAGAAATCTACTCTCCCCCCAAAAATCTCATTGATCACAAGTTACATTCTTGGTGTAATTTGTTTGTTTTCAGTAAAGATGTCAAGTTCTGCCTGATGGAAAACTGCCTCAAGAAAAAATTAGGGAAAAAAAAAAAAAAAAAGAAACAGAATGCAATATTTTCATCATGAATAAATAATCTTATATTGAAAACACCATAACTTTCCTGGGCAATGTACAGCTTTTTTTTAATGGTACGCTTGTGTTTTTCATAAAAACTCAATGGAGATCGGAGAAAAAGTACATCTAAGGTTTCATCCCCCCACATGCCCCCACATTTACAGTGATGATAAGTGAAAGACAATTCAGATCCTATATATCCTTTCCCTTTATCCCACTCAGTAAGACAGGTCAGAATGAATGGACATTACCAACCATCTGAGTCAACTTCATAGGAAATTTCACAGATGATAGCTTAACTCAATCCTCACAGTAAGCATCTGAGGTATTTCATCAGAGATCATGTCAAATTGGTGGTGTCCTTTGATATGATTTTACAAAGGGAGATGGCAGAGACCCAGAAGCCCTGGAACAGAGCTTGGTTCACAAGCAGCTACCCCTGCTGCTACCACTGGAAAAGCATAAACATACTGTCATACCATCAAGTAAATAACAAAAAGAACCCATTATTAATAGCTGGAATTTGGATTCCTACTCCAGTATATCCCCTAGCTAATCTAAACTAGTTTCATGAGGGCAGGCATTTTTGCCTAGACTAAATGCAGAGAAAGAACAAGCCAGAAGGAAAGATTCTTTACAATCCTGAGCATATAAATATGCCCCATTGACCTATGAGTTATATCAGACTCCCTTTGCTGCTGCTGCTGCTAAGTCACTTCAGTCATTCCCGACTCTGTGTGACCCCAGAGACGGCAGCCCACCAGGCTCCCCAGTCCCTGGAATTCTCCAGGCAAGAACACTGGAGTGGGTTGCTGTTTCCTTCCCCAATGCATGAAAGTGGAAAGTGAAAACTGAAAGGGAAGTTGCTAAGTCGTGTCCGACTCTTCCCGACCCCATGGAATGCAGCCCACCAGGCTCCTCTGTCTGTGGGATTTTCCAGGCAAGAGTACTGGAGTGGGGTGCTATCGCCTTCTCTGCAGACTCCCTTTACCTATATGTTAAAACATGAAAAAAATGCAAAGAAAGTCAAAGATGCCTGGGCTTCTATCCAGGAAGAACTGGGTATTCCTCTGGCTCACCTTTTGAACCTCTTAAATATAAGAGCAACAGAGAGGGCAATGGCTGTGCCATTTCTAAGAAACAGAGATTTCTTACATTCAGTTTCTTAAAAATAAGAGGTTTGGAAAAGTGGCACTCACAAGCTAAATTTTAATCCTTTCCATTAGCACAAAGGTATAAATAGTTAGGGTTATTTTTGTTTTTATCATAAGCAGCACAACCACTGGATTGCTGAAATTAAGAGCATTTGTTTGGGCTTCCCTGGTGGCTCAGATGGTCAAGAATCTGCCTGCAATCCAGGAACCTGGATTCCATCCCTAGGTCAGAAAGATCCCCGGGGAAGGGAATGGCAACCCATTCCAGTATTAATGCCTGGAGAATTCCATGGACAGAATCTGGTGGGCTGCAGTCCAAGGGGCTGCAAGAATCAGAGACAACTGAGCAACTAACACACACACACACACACACACACACACACACACACAGACACACACACACACATTAATTCATTGGAAGGACATTCCAGTATCACATAACACATAGCCAAGACTCAAGAAAAGATGAAATAGGTGGTTTCCCAGTCCCCTAGTCCCACACAAGTTGCTCCATAATTTGACTTTCCCACACCCACACTTTAATATTTTTCTCCAAATACTTGGAATTTCTTGTAGCATACCAAATGTTCATTGTGCACTTCTAGCCATTGCACTAAACCTTGGCTTTTATTTCCCAATTTTTCTTGCATTTTCTAATCCATATTCATCTTTTAAGCATCAATATATAGACTATGCTTCTATTTACAAAGACTTCTGTGACATTTCACATCCAATGTCCTTTCTCTTGTCCAGTATCACCATGTGGATATCTTTATCATATAATGAAAAAGCGAAAGTGTGAGTCACTTAGTCATATCTGACTGTGACCCATGGACTGTAGCCCACCAGGTTCTTCTGTCCATGGAATTCTCCAGGCAAGAATACTGGAGTGGGTAGCCATTCTCTTCTCCAAGGGATCTTCCAGACCCAGAGACTAAGCCCAGTCTCCCTCATTGGAGGCAGATTCTTTACCATCTGAGCCACCAAGGAAGGCCACATAATAACAAACATCAACATCAATGAGAGTGCAGGTTAACCTATCATATGCCAGTCTCTGTGATAGTTTATTAAATCATTTTATCTAATCTTTGCATATCTCTGTTCGATGCTGTGAGATGGAAATACTTATTTGATTATTTCATCCTAACAAAAACTTTCTTATTTATTCCACAAAATTAAAGACCAGATAAGTATCACATGTTCAAGCTTTTCATCTACTTTACCCATATTTTCCAAGTACCAGTTCACACCAAACAACAAACTTCCAAGTTCCTATCAGCAATGTCATAAAATGTTGCTTTATAACTCAACTTAAGTACATGTGAGAGTTAGTTCAACCATCTCAGTGGCGTACCCTCGTTTCATATTCTCCATGATCCAAACGAAAGTAAAAGTGCTTTCCCCTCCACTTTTCATTCCTCCTGCATCCATTTATCCTTTCGATTGGGTTAAGATTAGATCTGCATCAAGATATTTATTTATGTAATCTAATGCAGCTAAGTATGGACACCAGAATTAGACCCCACCTCCTGCCCTCACAGAACACATAAGCTTTGACAGGTCATTTTTCTTTACTTAATAAATGCAGAACATCAGACTTTTGTCTATCAGATTGTCATGAAAATGAAAGTGTTTGACACAAATCAGGACTTCATTAAATACTTAAGATCTAACTCCATTGCTAATATTGCCAATAAATATACAGAAAAATTGAACAAAAATTATCTTGAGGGAGTATACATGTGTTTCCCTATTTATAATTTCTTGTATCATACTTTAAACATAGTTTCTTTACTACTGACTTTTAATTAGCAAAAATGTGCTAGAAGTTATTTGTTCATTATTGAGACTCACTAAATATTTTCTTTTAGCCTAGGTAGAATCAAGTGATTCCACTACTTCCTGGTCATATTAAAAGAGAAATTTTAATTTGACCACACTACTATTTATATTTTTCTGTTCCTTTAGTTTCAGCTCTTCAACATTCTGCCTAGACAGACAGTAACTAGGCCATAGTTACAGATACAGATTTGAAAATTGTACTTGAGTACTGCTTAGCAAATATAACTTATAAATTTTAGTGGAGTAGATCTGATCATTGAAATCAGTGCTAATTAGGTCATTAACACATATTGTTTAATTACTTGACCTTTACCTCTGCAGACAACACATGTCTTCAACAATTAAACTGTCTCTTCCAAGTTATCAACCTCCTGATCTTACTGCTGCTGCTGCTGCTAAGTCACTTCAGTCATGTCTGACTCTGCAACCCCATGGACTGTAGCCTACCAGGCTCCTCCATCCATGGGATTTTCCAGGCAAGAGTACTGGAGTGGGGTGCCATTGCCTTCTCCCCTGAGCTTACTAGGTGTATCTTAAGAAGTAGAGTTACACATTCAAATTTTTCAGCTATCTGAAGAGTCCCAGTATACATATTCCATTTTTATGAAATCTCAATTAGCATATAAGAACAAACTTTGAATAATGTTAATTTAGAATGCTCTGCTTTCAAAATAATATACTATGCACTGACCACAAATCTTTTTTCTTTGCTATTTTGTGGGCATGTTATGAGCTTCCCTAGTAGCTTTTTACATCAAAACTCCAAAAGTACGGTAGGTTTCAAGTAAAGCTTGATTTAATAGTTTGAATTATATCACCAACACTCATTTTCTCTCAGCTCTCCACTGGCCTCAGACTGTTTCCCTGTCTCTACACTATCGACCATCTGTAGCTACCTGTAGAAAAAAAGAGAAAGAAAGGAAGGGAGGGAGTGAAGAGAAGGGTAACAAAGAAGGGGAAAGAAGGGAAGAGAAAGGAGGAAGGAATAAAGGGAGATATTAAAGGAAAAGAGAGAAAAAAACCCTTCATTTGTATTTGTGATATCTATGGTATAAACACTCCCAAGAGGGCCATGGCCATTTCAAGTTATCAATGTGATGTCACTGAATGCAGGTTAGGTTATACAATCAGCTCTCATGAGGCGGGTAAGGGCCAGTTCCATCTCCCTCTGTTAGTTGTAGCTCAGTATTCATATTTTTATATCACTAAGTCTTGGGGTATAAAGTTTCTCCAGGTAGTTCCTGAGGAAAAAGAAAGAAATGTTTTCTCCCCAAAGCCTTACACTAGTTTGCCAGTGTCTCATGAACTCTGATTGGTTTATTTACCCATGAAATTTCTGGGGTAATGAAATATATTAATTAGCTGAAGCTAGTCTGGGGCTCACTGCTCTGTGAGCCATATTGTCCAAATGTTTCTCCATTTGGACACAGAAGAGTGAAATCCTCATTCAGAAACAAGGGAATCATTAATTTAAAAAAAAAAAGATGGGAAGAGAGATGGAAGGAAGAAAACCAAAATAAATAAATAATAAACCAAAATAAATAAATAAACAATGCCAATAGGGAACATAAAAAAAAGGGAACATAAAAGAAAATCACTTTAGACTAAAACATCAGCACTATACTTGAATGCAACCTCTATGAATACATTTCTGTCCTCACTTTATTTTTGTTGATACTACTGATAAGGTTCAATGAACACTTGTTGAATGAAAGTTAAATAGGAAGAACTAAAATATTTTTGACTGTATGAAGGAGAAAAGTCAAGATCTTTACACAAATAACTTGGCTTTTTTCTATTAAAATAATTCTTGGACTTTGATATATGCAGTTGTATCAATGTCACTAGCTTTGTAAATAGTCCTGTCAGTTCAGTTTGGTCGCTCAGTCGTGTCCGACTCTTTGTGACCCCATGAATCGCAGCACGCCAGGCCTCGCTGTCCATCACCATCTCCCAGAGTTCACTCAAACTCACGTCCATCGAGTCAGTGATGCCATCCAGCCAACTCATCCTCTGTCATCCCCTTTTCCTCCTGTCCCCAGTCCTTCCCAGTATCAGAGTCTTTTCCAATGAGTCAACTCTTCACATGAGGTGGCCAAAGTACTGGAGTTTCAGCTTTAGCATCATTCCTTCCAAAGAAATCCCAGGGCTGATCTCCTTTAGAATGGACTGGTTAGGTCTCCTTGCAGTCCAAGGGACTCTCAAGAGTCTTCTCCAACACCACATTCAAAAGCATCAATTCTTCGGCGCTTAGCTGTCTTCACAGTGCAACTCTCACATCCATACATGACCACTGGAAAAAACATAGCCTTGACTAGACGGACCTTTGTTGGCAAAGTAAGGTCTCTGCTTTTGAATATGCTATCTAGGTTGGTCATAACTTTCCTTCCAAGGAGTAAGCGTCTTTTAATTTCATGGCTGCAGTCACCATCTGCAGTGATTTTGGAACCCAAAAAAATAAAGTCAGCCACTGTTTCCACCGTTTCCCAACCTATTTCCCATGAAGTGATGGGACCAGATGCATGATCTTCGTTTTCTGAATGTTGAGCTTTAAGCCAACTTTTTCACTCTCCTCTTTCACTTTCATCAAGAGGCTTTTTAGCTCCTCTTCACTTTCNATTCACTCTCTTTCTGCCAAAAGGGTGGTGTCATCTGCATATCTGAGGTTATTGATATTTCTCCTGGCAATCTTAATTCCAGCTTGTGCTTCTTCCAGTCCAGCGTTTCTCATGATGTACTCTGCATATAAGTTAAATAAGCATGGTGACAATATACAGCCTTGATGGACTCCTTTTCCTATTTGAAACCAGTCTGTTGTTCCATGTCCAGTTCTAACTGTTGCTTCCTGACCTGCATATAGGTTTCTCAAGAGGCAGGTCAAGTGGTCTGGTATTCCTATCTCTTTCAGAATTTACCACAGTTTATTGTGATCCACATAGTCAAAAGCTTTAGCATAGACAATAAAGCAGAAATAGATGTTTTTCTGGAACTCTCTTGCTTTCTTGATGATCCAGTGGATGTTGCCAGTTTGATCTCTGGTTCCTCTGCCTTTTCTAAAACCAGGTTGAACATCTGGAAGTTCACGGTTCATGTATTGCTGAAGCCTATCTAGGAGAATTTTGAGCATTACTTTCCTAGCCTGTGAGATGATTGCAATTGTGTGGTAGTTTGAGCATTCTTTGGCATTGCCTTTCTTTGGGATTGGAATGAAAACTGATCTTTTCCAGTCCTGTGGCCACTGTTGAGTTTTCCAAATTTGCTGGCATATTGAATGCAGCACTTTCACAGCATCATCTTTCAGGATTTGAAATAGCTCAACTGGAATTCCATCACTTCCACTAGCTTTGTTTGTAGTGATGCTTTCTAAGGCCAACTTGACTTCACATTCCAGAAACCCAAGTAAGACAGTAGGTGTTGCAAGAGGGCATCAGAGGGCAGACACATTGAAACCATAATCACAGAAAATTAGTCAATCTAATCACTCTAGGACCTCAGTGAAACTAAGCCATGCCCTGTGGGGTCACCCAAGACGGGTGGGTCATGGTGGAGAGGTCTGACAGAATGTGGTCCACTGGAGAAGGGAATGGCAAACCACTTCAGTATTCTTGCCTTGAGGACCCATGAACAGTATGAAAAGGCAAAATGATAGGATACTGAAAGAGGAACTCCCCAGGTCAGTAGGTGCCCAATATGCTACTGGAGATCAGTGGAGAAATAAATCCAGAAAGAATGAAGAGATGGAGCCAAAGCAAATAGTCCTGTAAATTAGAGTAATTTATATCCTCCAAAATGATTCAGTCATATTAAATTCTAGCCCATGAAGGGTTATACTGAGGTGCTAGTGTATTTTTCTCATTTTAACTATGAAAACTGGCCCCATTATCATGCACCAAACAATGCTGTTATCATAAAGGAACCAATTTTAGGATGTTAATAGGTATTTCACTCCTGTACCATCCAACTAATGGAGCATATTGAAGGATTGTACAGTGGTCAGCCATACAGGATGTTGGAGAATATAAAGATCTGCCAGATAAAGACCCATCTGTGTTCATCCATAGGCACTGCTACAACATCAGCAGGTCACTGTTGACTAATTTCAGGGCATTTTCTATCTTTTTGAGAACTGAAATATTTTACAAGCAACAGACAGACAAGCATCTTCTTTTTATTTTCTCTCCATACAGTACTTTTGCAAATATTAAAATAACTAGTCAATTGTTTTCTCCCTAGTGTCCTGTGTATTTTGTGGACTATGCAGAGATTAATAGCAGCCTGCAATAATCTGTTGTCCTTTGTGGGGAAAAAAAAAAAAAAAAAAA
>SJYQ01094259.1:167852-181758 GCA_006410935.1 Redunca redunca | reverse complement strand
ACTGTATAGAGCTTCTTCATCACTGACTGCAAAGAATATAATCAATCTGATTTTGGTATTGACCATCTGGTGATGCCCATGTGTAGACCCTTCTCTTGTGGAAGAGGATGTTTGCTATGACCAGTGCCTTTTCGCAAAACTCTATTAGCCTCTGCCCTGCTTCATTCCATACTTTAAGGCCAAATTTGCCTGTTACTTCAGGTATTTCTTGACTTTCTACTTTTGCATTCCAGTCCCCTAAAATGAAAAGGACATGTATTTTGGGTGTTAGTTGTAGAAGGTCTTATAGGTCTTCATAGAACCATTTAACTTAGCTTCTTCATCATTCCTGGTTGGGGCACAGACTTGGATTATTGTGATATTGAATGGTTTGCCTCGGAAATGAACAGAGATCATTCTGTCGTTTTTGAGATTGCATCCAAGTACTGCATTTTGGATTATTTTGTTGACCATGATGGCTACTTCATTTCTTCTAAGGGATTCGTGCCCACACTAGTAGATATAATGGTGAGTTAAATTCACCCATTCCAGTCCATTTTATTTAGCTGTTTCCCTAAAATGTTGATGTTCACTCTTGCCATCTCCTTTTGACCACTTCCAATTTGCCTTGATTCATGGACCTGATATTCCAGGTTCCTATGCAATATTGCTCTTTACAGCATCGGACCTTGTTTTTATCACCAGTCACATCCACAACTGAGTATTGTTTTTTCTTTGGCTCCATCCCTTTATTCTTTCTGGAATTATTTCTCCATTGATCTCCAGTAGCATATTGGGGAACTACTGACCTGAGACTTCCTCTTTCAGTATCCTATCATTTTGCCTTTTCATGCTGTTCATGGGGTTCTCAAGGCAAGAATACTGAAGTGGTTTGCCATTCCCTTCTCCGGTGGATCACATTCTGTCAGAACTCTACACCATGACCCATCTGTCTTGGGTGGCCCTACATGGCATGGCTCATAGTTTTTTATTGAGTTAGACAAGGCTGTGGTCCATGTGATAAGATTGGTTAGTTTTCTCTGATCATAGTTTTAGGTAGTAAATAAATGGACAGTAAACTTTCTTGAGACTGTTTTTCAGAAGACCCTGCCAGATATAACAGAACTTATTAAATTTCTGGTAAGCAAATCAATAACCCAATAGAACTAAAGTACTGAAGTGAGGCTGCATTTAAGCAGAAAATAATTACTTAGCATATTATTAAAAAATTAAGAGAAACTCACTCATTTCAAGATGACAAATAGCGCTGTGCAAATAGCTGCTGCTGCTACTGCTGTCACTTCAGTCATGTCTGACTCCATGTGACCCCATAGATGGCACCCTACCAGGCTCCTCCATCCCTGGGATTCTCCAGGAAAGAACACTGGAGTGGGTTGCCATTTCCTTCTCCAATTATGAAAATTGAGAAAGGTTCAAATGTAATCTTGATATTAATTAGAGGGAGTTTAATGAAAAGGAATTATCAACAATACAATTAAAAGGTAGTGATCATATAGGCAAATTTAACTAAGAGTTGCCCCCTTCCTTTTACTTTTAAGAGAAATCTATTTCTATGAGTGTCAGAATTAGACCTGAGCATGATGTCATACATTAGGTCACAAGGCCTCACCCACAAAATGTTAGTAATTTTGTCATTAGACTCTGCCTGTCAGTAGTTCAGCACTAATTCCAATACCTAGCCTCACCCATTAGTAATCAGGAAACAACTCTAGAGTCTTCTGGACCCTGACTCCACCCAGCGAACCAACACTAGCCCCAGTGCTCCACGGGCTTCTGCAGTGAGCCGGCTCATGACTAGACCCTGCCAAACAGTGGCCAGCAGAGTCCACACAAAGCAGAGTCTGGCAACCAGCCAGACTGGGAGTCAAACAAGCCTACCAGATGATCTAAATAGCAGTTCATTACAACAAATAGACCAATGCAGCCCTTAATAGTAGAACCCCTAGAGTATATAGCTCTAGCAAACAAAGAGAGGATTCCCCAGCAGAAACTCATAGGATGACTCCTAGATAAAACCATTTCTCCAAGTTCAGGAAATGTAACTAACGTACCAAAGATAGAAAACTACAAAACCAACTTAGTCAAATGAAGCAGAAGAGAAACATGTTCCACACAAAGGAACAAGATAAAACTAAGTGAAATGGAGACAATCTACCTGAGAAACAGTTCAGGGTAATGATAAGATAACCAAAGAACTCAAGAGAAGAAAACATGCAAACATTCAATACATGCACAAGAAGTTAAAAGTTTCTAACAAAGAGTTAGAAAATATAAAGACCAACCAGAGATTAAGAATACAATAAATGAAACGAGGAATCAAGAATAAGTAAATGATAAAGAGGAATGATCAATGACCTAAATGATAGAGTAGTAGTAAATCACTGAAGCTGAAAGAAGAAAAAAAAAAAAAGAATGAAAAGAAATGAAGACAGCTTAAGGGACCTCTGCAACGATATCAAGCACACTAATAGTCACATTACAGGGGTCTCAGAAGTCAGAAGAGAAAAAGGGTCTGAGAACATACTGAAGATATAATAGCTAAAATATCCCTAAGCTGGGAAAGGAATCAGTCAAGTCCAGGAAGCACAGAGAGTCCNNTTTCAGCAGAAATTCTACAGACCAGAGCAACTGGAACAATGTATTTAAAATGATGGAAGGAGAAAACCTACAACCTAGAATACTCTACACAGCAAGATTCTCAGTCATTTTGGTGGAGAGAGAAAAAGTTTTACAGAAAAGCAAAAGCTGAAACAGTTAAGCACTAACAAATGAACTTTAAAACAAATGCTAAAGGAACTTCAACATGAAAAAGAAAAGGCAACAACAAGAAACAATCAGGAAATAAAAATGCTCATCAGTAAAGGCAAACCTTCACTTTCTTTTCACATGCTAGCAAGGTCATGCTCAAAATTCTCCAAGCTAGGCTTCAACAGTCCATATACTGAGAACTTCCAGATGTAGAAGCTGGATTTAGAAAAAGCGGAACCAGAGATCAAATTGCCAACATCCATTCAATCACAGAAAAAAAAACAAGAGAATTAAAAAAAAATCTACTTCTGCTTCATTGACTATGTTAAAGACTTTGACTGTGTATATCACAACAAACTGTGAAAAAATTTTAAAGAATTCTTAAGAATTTCTCTTAAAGAGAATGGAATACCAGATCACGTTACCTGCCTCCTGAAAAACCTGTATGCAGGTCAAGAAACAACAGTTAGAACTGAACATGGAACAACAGACTGGTTCAAAATTGCGAAAGGAGTCCACCAAGGCTGTATACTCTCACCCAGTTTATTTAACTAATATGCAGAGTTAATCATGAGAAATGCCAGTCTGGATGAAGCACAAGCTGGAGTCAAGATTGCCAGAAGCCTCTTGATGAAAATGAAAAAGGACAGTGAAAAAGCTGGCTTAAAACTCAATGTTTAAGAAACTAAATTCATAGCATCCAGTCCCATCACTTCATGGAATATAGATGGGGAAACAGTGGAAACAGTGACAGACTTTATTTTCTTTGGCTCCAAAATGGGTAGATGGTGATTGTAGCCATGAAATTAAAAGATCCTTGCTCCTTGGAAGAAAAGTTATGACCAACCTAGACAGCATATTCAAAAGCAGAGACATTACTTTGCCAACAAAAGTCCACATAGTCAAAGCTATGGTTTCTCCAGTAGTCATGTATGGATGTGAGAGTTGGACCGTAAAGAAAGCTGAGCACGGAAGAACTGATGCTTTTGAACTGTGTGTTGGAGAAGACTCGAGAATCTCATGGGTTGTAAGGAGATCAAACCAAACAATTCTAGAGAAAAATCAACCCTGAATATTCATTGTTCTTCACTGAATATTCAAGTCCTTCATTGGAAGGACTGATGCTGAAGCTGAAATTCCAATACTTTGGCCACCCAATGTGAAGAACTGACTCACTGGGAAAGACCCTGATTCTGGGAAACATAGAAGGCGGGAGAAGACAGGGATGACAGAGGATAAGATGGTTGGATGGCATCACTGACTCAATGGACATGAGTTTGAGCAAGCTCTGGGAGATGGTGAAGGACAGGGAAGCCTGGCATGCTGCAGTCCATGGGGTTGAAAAGAATAGGAAATGACTGAGCAACTGAACAACAACATACACAAAGGCAAACCTATACTAAAGGTAGAAAATCATCCACATACAAAGCTGACAGAAAGTATAAAGGCAAAAGTAGTAAAATCATCTATATCTGCAATAAGCAATTAAGGGATACATAAAACAAGTAGAGTAATATATTACAGAAAAAGACGGTAATCACAATGGGAGGACAGTGGAAACTGAGGGTTTTGAAAATGCATTTGAAATCAAGAGATAAGCAATTTAAATCAATCACATTTACAGAGAGAATGCTACATAAAAACCTCATGGTACTCAAAACCAAAATTTATAATATATAGATATACATACACACACACACACACTGAAAAGGAAAAGGAATCCAAACATAACATTCAAGATAGTCACCAAATAACAAGGGTAGAGAAAATAAGAGGGGAAAAAAGGAGTAGGTAGATGAATACAAAAACAAGACCCATACACAGGCTGCCTAAAAGAGATTCACTTCAGATCTAAAAACACACATAGATTGAAATGAGGGGATGAAAAAAGTTATTCAGTACAAATGGAAATCAAGAAAGCCTGAAGAGCAATACTTCAGTTCAGTTGAGTTCAGTTGCTCAGCCATGACTGACTCTTTGCGACCCCACAAATTGCAGCATGCCAGGCTTCCCTGTCCATCACCAACTCTTGGAGTTTACTCAAACTCACATCCATTGAGTCGCTGATGCCGTCCAGCCATCTCATCCTCTGTCATCCCCTTCTCCTCCCACCCCCAATCCCTCCCAGCATCAGGGTCTTTTTCAATGAGTCAACTCTTCACATGATGTGGCCATTATATCAAAGGAAATAAATATTAAAACAGACTTAAAAGAGACAAAGAATAACAATAAATATGATCAAGGGATCAATCCAAGAGGTTACAACAATTGTAAATATTTATGCACCCAACACAAGAGCACCTAAATATATAATATAAATATTAACAGAAATAAAAGGAGAAATGAACAGTAACATAATAATAGTGGTAGACTTTAACACCCCACTTATATCAAAGGACTGATCATCCAGACAGAAAATCAATATGAAAATACTGGCCTTAAATGACACATTAGAGCAGGGGGCTTAATTGTTATACAGAGAGCATTCCACCTGAAAGCAGCAGATGACACATTCTTTTCAAGGGTACATGGGACAATGCACATACTTATCTTCAATTAATCTACAAAAATGGAAACAAGACTATACAATGGGGAAAAGATAGTCTCTTAAATAAGTGGTGCTAAGAGAACTGGACAGCTACATGTAAAAGAATACAATTAGAACATTTTCTCACACCATATACAATAAACTCCAAGTGGATTAAAGGCCTAAATGTAAAACCACAAACCATAAAATTGCTAGAAGAAAACATAGGCAGAACACTTTTTGATATAAATCATAGAAATATTTTTTTTTGAATCTGTCTCCTAAAGCAAAGGAAATAAAAGCAAAATAAATAAGTAGGACCTAATTAAACTTAAAAGCTTTTGCTCAACAATGGAAACAATTGACAAAATTAAAAACCTTACTGAATGGGAGAAAGTATTTGCAAATAATGTGATTTATAAGGGGTTAATATATATAAACAGCTCATACAACTTGACGTCAAAGGAAAAAAAAAAAAAAAAAACCTGATGGAGAAACAGATCTGAAAGAACATTTTCCTAAAGAGGTCATGCAGATGACCAACAGATGGCCATATAAAAATATACTTAACACTGCTAATCATCAGGGAAATGCAAATCAAAACCGCAATAAGATGTCACCTCACACTTGTCAGAATGGCCATCATCAAAAAGACTACAATATATAATAAGTATTGCTGAGGATGTGGAGGATTCTTCTGTTGGAAGGAATGCAAACTGGTACAGTCACTGTGAAAAACAGTATGGAGGTTTCTCAAAAAAAAAAACTAAAACTAAACTAAAAGAAGAATTACCATATAACCCTGCAATTCTACTCCTGGGTACGTATCCAAAAAAAACAAAAGCACTAATTTGAAAAGATACATGCACCCCAATGTTCACGGGTGTGCTTAGTCACTTAGTCATGTCTGACTCTTTGCAACGCTATGGAATGTAGTCTGCCAGGCTCCTCTGTCCATGCGGATTCTCCAGGCAAAAATACTAGAGTGGGTTTCAATGCCATCCTCCAGGGGATCTTCTCAACCCAGGGATCAAACCCAGGGCTCTCACATGGCAGGTGGATTCATTACTGTCTGAGCCACCAAGGAAACCCAAGAATACTGGAGTAGGTATCCTATCCCTTCTCCAGGGGAACTTACCAACCCAGGAATTGAACCAGGGTCTCCTGCATTATAGGCAGATTCTTTACCAGCTGAGCTACCCAGGAAGCTATGCCAATGTTCATAGCAGCACTATTTACAATAATCAGGACATGTAAGTAACTTAGATGTCCATCAACAGATGAATAGATAAAGAGGTTGTGGTACATATACACAATGGAATATTACTAAGCCATTAAGAAGAATGAAATTGGGTCATTTGTAGTGTTGTGGATGAATCTAGAATCTGTCAAACATAATGAAGAGGTCAGAAAAAGAAAAAGAAATATTGTATGCTAGCAAATATATATGGAATCTTGAAAAATGGTGCTGATGAACTTATTTGCAGGGCAGGAATGGAGATACAGATGTAGAGAATGGACTTATGGACACAGCAGAGTAAGGAGTGGTGGGGACGAACTGAGACAGTGTCACTGACAGAGACCCACTATCATGTGCAAAACAGCTAGTGGGAAGCTGCTGTATAGTGCAGGAAGCTCAACTCGATGCTTTGTGACGGCCTAGAGGGGTGGGATGAGGAGCTGAGGGAGGTTCAAGAGGGAGAAGTATGTGCACTTATGGTTGATTCCTATTGTTGTACAGCAGAAACTAACACAACACTGTAAGGCAATTATCCTCCAATTAAAAAAATAAACTGAAAAATACCTTCCTAATCATTGAACATCCAGCCTGTTTTAACAAACTATGAGTTTAACTATGGACTCAATCCATCTTACCCAATACATTAAAATGAACTATTTCTAGTACTTAAAATCCCTGCATTTTCCTTCTTAGTGAAGTAGACACTAACTTTCTTCTCTGATGTGTATTCCCTTGTATGATTTTTTTTTTTTTGAACTTTGAGGATACCTGCTCCATCCTCTGACAATGTTTTGATATCGTTATGTAAGGTTGGTGCCACCCCACTTATGATCTGCTTGTAGTGTTTGCTGAGAAACTGCATGTGGAACAGTTTGAATTTGTTCTCTATTTCCTCGGGGTCTAGTGGATTTTCCTAACAATTTGGTCCCAGCAAGTCCAGAGGGCTTAATGCAGATTCCTCCTCCTTTCCTGACCTGGTAGCTTGCTATCCAGATCTTAGATGAGGGACCCTTTACCTAGAGCTTTAATGATACACATTGACAGGTTCCCCCAGATCCTGAGTTCACTTATATACCCTTGCCTAGTAGCCAGTAGGAACATACTTCTTTTTGCATGCCATATGGGAAATGGCATTGTCTCAGGAGTACCTTCTATTACCCCATCCTACAGGCTTTTCCTTAGCTACTACTGTCCATGTGTGGGCAATGGTATAGCTTTCAGAGCCCCTAAAGGGTGCAGGGCAAAAACTCCTCTTCTCTCATTATTTCCTTTAACTGAACATAGCTTCCCTTCTGGGACCTGCCCAGAGAGAAGACATTGTGACAGACATCCTCTGCTTCCTTTACTTCTCTCCCCTCCTTCTTCCCACAATCCCTATTAATCGGATCAACTATATTTTAGTTTGATATCCTATCAGGTAGAGATTTCTTCAAAAACTTCTAGGCTCAATTCTTATGACTCTTAAATGAGGAGCAGAATATGGAGACATTGGCTTAATAACAATGGAATATAAATGAACAGGAATATAGAAAATAATGAAATGATTTTACTGTGAAATGTCTGGCACATAGTAATTATTTAAACATTTAAACCTATGATTATTACACTACCTAGAAAGATACTTTACAACATAGCCAAATAGCAATTAATAGCTTCCAGGTCTCAGTTTTCAATCAGGAAAGAGGTTAATATTGCCTGACTGTGAGAAATACCCAGGTCATTTGCCAAACTTGTAAAAAATCTTGTGAAGTGATAAGAAAAGCAATGCGGCAGGGCACAGCTGGACAGATAAACTCTGCAAGAAGCTTGAGCCACAGAGATTTGTTATTTTTATTTTTTGTATGGATCTGGGATCTACAAGAGAATGTGGGTAAATTACTGTAACAGCTTCTTGCTCTTTATGCAACCTGTTCAGATTTTAAACCTCAGGGCATTATGTTACAACACCAAGGCCAAATGTTACAACACCATGATCCTAACCCTTAGAAGAGGGACTATCTAATTCAGGGGTCCCCCAGCCCCAAGCCTCAGACAGAAAGTGGTCTGTAGCTTGTTAGGAACAATGCCACACAGCAGGAGGTAAACAGCGTGCTAGGGAGGGAAGCTTCATCTGCTGTGCCTCATCGCACCCATTACCACCTAAATCTCCCTCTCCCAGGTTGCATGGAAAAATTGTCGTCTATGAAACCGGTCTCTGGTGCCAAACAGGTTGGGACCACAGCTCCAATTGATAGTGCTGTGTGATCAAAAACAAAATACACAACACTGACCATGAATACTTTATCTGTGCAAGAACTACCAACAGGCAAATATATATTTGGTAAATTATTGTAAATGCATATGCTATTATGCATCTGGACTCAGTCTCTATAAAAACTTGCTCCAGATTCAGTGCCGTTCTGTCTGTCTTTGTGTGTAATCTTTACCTTTAGCACACAGTGTTATCATCTGCCTACTGTTTACTTCATGAGGGGATCCTTCCTCCACTACTTTCCCTTTTACATGCACTCTTCAATTACAATCTCTGCCTGTCTTTTTTAGGAAATGGCTTGCTATTTCCAGACTTCCCAAGACTACACAAAAGCCAAATTATTTTTTTCTCTCATCCTAAAAGTCTTAGATTGCAAATTAAGCTGGAAAGGTAAAGCAAAAATAAAATGGTAGATAGGCTACTAGATCAGAGTCAAGAAACTATGCCATGGAATGAGATAGAGTTACTCAGTAGTATGATAGAGGATTATGAATCCAATCCAAAATGAAAAGCCTGTAGTGTTAACTGGAAGACAACTATAATATGTATTTTTCTCTTTTGAATAATAGCTTTTTCTTGGCCACCTGCCTGCCAAGTTTCTTAACCTTTTTAGTCTCCAACTTTGGTTTCCAAAGTTACTTTAATCCCATTAACACACATACCTTCAGACCTCAGCCTTTGAAAATCTTTTGTGGGTCATCGAAAGATGAGATCATTGAGCCAAGGGAACATAAAGCCAGATCAAAGAAGGGCCAGTTTTTGAACATGAAAGAATTTGAATTAAACACCCCCCATCTTCCAATTTATCAAATTCCAAGAGATTGCTTTCTGTATTATTCCAGAAAATTTTGAGAGGCAATATTTAATGTATATAGTGTTTGAAGTTAAGCAGACATGAGTTTGAATCCAGATCCCTAATCACTCGATTGTTTTGATCCTCAGTTTCTTATCTATAAAATGGGAATAATCTCCCAGAGTCTTGCTGTGCCATGAGGACTTGGGAGTTTCCAGCACAAAGTTGGAAGGCACATTATTAGTGGTAGTTCTTTTAACTTCCTTCACAATCTTCTACTCCAGGACTTTGCCATACCTTAGTTTTCAAGTCTACCACCAACCTTTGAGGATCCCAGGGTTTCCTAGTTTCCAGGGAGTCACAGCCATACATGCAATATATTAGAAAAGAGGTAATTAGTCTGGAAAGTCTGCAAAGCAACATTAATTTCTTCATATAAGAAAGAAAATTCTTATTCAAAAAGCTTTAAACCAAAGGAAAAACATATTTATTAGGTCATTTTCCATGGAAATGGCTGGATAAGACAGCCCATGGTAATTGTGGTCATATTCTTATAAATTACATACTTTATCATGAGCATATTCAAAAGATGCCTATTAAAGGACCATGAATTTTACTGGAGTCTCACTTATCACCATGTATTCCTCAGCTGATGTTTCTAGTCTTCTGGTTCCAGGTTCTCTAAAAGAAGAACAATATCTAAATAGGTTATATAGTGTGGCTGGAGAAATATTCCTGCTGAAAAATGTCTAAACTTCTGAGATTATCAATTGTATCAAAACCATTATTATCTATGATAATTATATGTAGACTCCCATTTTAATTTTCAACAATATTGTTACCATAAAGGATTGGGGCCCTAAGCAAATCAATATTCTGGATTTTCTTACCTCTTCTATTAAAGCAGAGCTTGCGCTAAACAAACTAAGGTCCTAAGATATTTCTTTCAACATCCAGTGATCTTATGATACTACTTAAATGATCAGGAGGAGTGCGGGCATTTACTAAGAATACAAGTAAGAGAAAGGGTTAACAACTGTTTTCTGAGCTGTCTCCCTGCACAGAACTCTGCTTGTATGAGCTCAAGACTTCTCTCTCTCTCATTCTGGGTTCCACACTCAGAACTCAGGTATCTACTCCCCAGCTGGGAGTTCCCTCTCTCTGGAATGAAGGACAAAAGTCAGAAAACAAAAGATCCTTAGAAAAATTAGATTGCCTAGAAGTGGGATGGAAACAGAGGGAAAGATGGAGTCAGACTACCTAAGACAAGGCTCTCCCTGCTGGAGTTTTGAAGGAAAAGGAACTAGGTGAACCAGTTGCCAGGACAACCTGCTATTGGGGCCAGGGCAGTCGGGGCCAGGATATGGCAGACCTGTGGCTGCTCCTGCTCCTGCCCCTGTCCCTGGCAGCCTTCCATGGTGTCAAAGGCTGTTTGGAATGTGACCCCAAATTCATTGAGGAAGTTAAATCCTTGCTTGGAAAGCTGGTACCCCCAGAAGTCCCTGGCCGAACTCACATGCTTGAACGGCAGATGAAGGAGATGATCCGTTTAAGCTCCACGGTTTCCCACAGGGACAAGATGCTTCGGGTGCTGGGTGAGGGAAGCCTTAAGCCCCTAAGAATTTGGGGAGCTAAAGGGAGAAGGGAGGTAGGGAAGCGAGTACTGGGGCCACGTAATTTCCTCTGTAAATGTAATTAACCCCTACATGTTCCTTTACCCGTCCTCTCTAGCTGTTCAAAAGGTTGTTGATTTGAGAACATGGCTGAAGATCGAACTTGATAAACTGAGCAAGGCAACATGGAAAGGTGAGGTACTGTTTCAATGTTAAAAGAATGTATTGCCCAAGCAAGTTTGAGACCAATTCACTGGGAGAAACAAGGCAAAACAATTAGGATTAAATTATGAAGGGAAAGGCCACCCCTCTTTTCTGATGTCCATTCCACCCCTTTTCAGGTGTCTTTATCCTTCAAGGCAGGCTTCTCGATATCCGCAAAAACTTGGACTCCAAACTGGAAAAACTATTAAAGAAATTCTCTGAAGTTGGTAATATCAGATGTATATCTAACACCACTGAAATTATGTGAAAGGAATAGGAAATGAGGGGTGAGAGGAGGAATAGGGATTCACATTAAAATAATCCAGAATTGGTGGAGGGGTGGCTGGAAGGTAATGGGTAACCAAATAAAGGCAACTTGAGTATAAATATGACACACTTTAAGTTGATTCTAAGCTCATTAGATCTCTCTGATTCTCTTTTAGCTTGTTCTGAAGATTGTGGTAAGTACAGTATACGTAGTGCCTGAAGGTTTCAGTGCATATTTTCCCATCTCCTTTATCTCCTCTACTTGTCACACTGAGAACATAATTCCTAAAGCTCTCAGCTACAAGGGGGAATGTCAATGATCTGTGACAACAAAATCTAGCTTATGAAATCTCAATCACTCCATATAATTTGATGTGCTCAGAGGCCTTCTATACCACAGTTTGTAATCCATAGCCCCAAAATAAGCTGAGGCATCATTTTCCCACATCTTCCCAGAGATTGGGCTTAAATTGACAGCTAGGGGAAGAAGAAAGTTACAACAATGTAACCAATGGAAATGCCTGAGATCTAATTCATACTGGTGTCTAAGCTAAGGAAACTCCATGCTGTGGCCTCCTTCCAACTGTCTTTCTTCTTCTCTCCATCAGTCGTGACTGAAGGTCCTATCCTGGATTGTTGGACATGTCTTCGTGTCACCTCTCGATGTTTCAAAGGAGAATACTGTGAGGGTAACAAAGATTGTTGCATGGCACTTTGAAAGGCCAGGGATCAAGGAGTTTCTCATTGATCTAGTCAACAAATATTTGTTGGTCATATTCTATGTAGGTCATGCTAATGCTACAAATAAGAGCTAAGATGCTGGACAAAATTTGTGCCAGAATGAATTATTGGGCACTGGGTTACTGAAGAGCTTAGAAATGAAAAAGTGTACTAAAGGTGGAGAAATTAGGCTAGGGCTAGTAGGGGAAAATGTTTTGTAGAGCTTAGGAGTCTAAGAAAGAGCAGACTAACCAGAGAACAGGATATAAATGGTGAACAGAGCAATTTTTAAGGTTAAAAAGAGTCTTATGGATAAAGCTCTCAAGTTACTAATTTTCCCCTCCAGCTCATGTTTTCCCCTTTTTTTCCTCCAGAGGATGATCCAAAGAAGGCTGAGAATCGAGAAATTGGACTATTTCTGATATTATTAGCAGAAGGTGTAATATTGGGAGGTGTTTTGCTACTGTGAGTTTTCCTGCTTTCAAACACACACTGGGTCAAGCATTTCTTTGGCAAAGAGACTGCCCAATCTTCCCCCTTCTTTCAATGGAAATAAGGGGAAAGAAGTAATCTCAAACTTTGGGATATCCTACTTATAGGAATGAAACATAAAAGTTTGATGGGATAAAAGTTGGAACATAGGAAATGGAGAAAGTGTGATGAAGTATGAGAAAAACGCTTGTAGAGGAATTCAAAAAAAGGAAGAAAAAATAGCTACAATTTTTTAAAGAATTGGGCTACTAATATTTAAGTTGGGATTATCTTATTTCTCTAGATTCCATTTTTGCATCTCTCATCGGAGGAAAATGAAGGCAATACGGAGGTCATTAAAGAAATACTTGGAGAAGAAACTTGAAGAATTAATGGGGATAAAAGATGAGAAGGAGAAAGATTTCAGAGGCAGAGAATAAATACATAGACACAGGCAGGAGGTCTTTTGTAATTTTCTTATGTGTTGACTCTGAGTAGAAAATCAGGAATTAAGCTCTTTTGCAGTCATAAAGTCAAATTATTCTAAACTGAACTTAGTTTCTCTGGTAAAGATCCTTTCTGATGTCCTGAGGGCAACGGAAACAAACATTTTATTGGAAGTTGGACAGAAAGCAATGCTGGTATGTAGCAAAGCACGTGAAAGATAATACACTGCATAATAACAAAGAGCAAATGGTAATCTAAGATTCCACAGAAAAGGTAATAAAGATGTAGTTTTATTCCTCATTCTATCAGTCTAAGCATCCAAACAATGGACTTAATGTGTATAACTATTACCAAAAAAATTTTAAGTATGGTTTTGGTTATTTTGTTTAAAAAAAGGCAAAATAAAAGAAGTGGAATCAATTTTCTGATAGTGTAGACTCCATTTAGGATAATGATGAAATAGATGAAAAATTTATGCTTGCAGAACAGAACTTGTCATTTTTCTAAACTTGTTTTTTCTATGATGTCAACCCATGTTCAACTTATTATAAATAAAGTTCTTTGTAATCACATTTTATGAAAGACTGCATGGTTGGTAACTCTCATTAATATCTTTAATCAAGAT
>SJYQ01094259.1:114718-162331 GCA_006410935.1 Redunca redunca | reverse complement strand
TAAGTAGCTAGGAAAAGAACATAATAAACTCAAAACATGTACAAAGAGGGAAGTTAGACTGTATCTGAATGAAACAAAAGGCAGAAATTAAAGAGATAATAGCAGATACTAATAAATGTCTTCATCCAAACACTTAACAAAATTTTTAGATGATACATTAAAAAGTTAGAAATAGAGAATCAAAGCTACAGCAGAATTTATTTTTATCTTAAGAGACTGTTTAAAACAACTAAATGGCAATAACATACAAAACTTGGATAAAATAGATATTTTAATAAAAGCACAAATTAATAATATTGATAAGGAAGAAAAAAAAAGTAACCAGGTTGCCAAAGTTCTTTAAAGAAATTTAAAAACAGTATGAACATTACTGAAAAATGCTTAAGGAAAAACCTGAAATGAGATATAACATGCTGCCTTTGATTTTTACCCAAATGGTGAAACTCTGGTTTCCTCCCACCTTAAGTGCATGGTGCTTGGTTGTTCCCTTCACTAAAGTAAGTAAGTGGTTGTTGCTGCTTAGTCGCTAAGTCATGTCCAGCTCTTGTGACCCCAGGGACTGTACCCCGCCAAACTCCACTGTCCATGGGATTCCCAAGGCAAGAATACTGGAGTGGGTTGCCATTTCCTTCCCCAAGGGATCTTCCCCAAACAGGGATTGAACCTTCATCTCCTGCATTGGCAGGTGGATTCTTTACTGCTGAATCCCCAGGGAAATTCAAAAAAATACAGAAGGACAAACAGTTTTGAAGAAAAAGGCTGAAATTCAGTTTTGAAAGTAAGTATCAACTTTGTTGAGGTCAATAACAGACATCTATTCAGTGTTTGGATTTATATATATGAACATAGCAATAAGATCAAAACACATTTTAAAGCACTTGAACAAACTAAGTAGGGAACCTGAAAATATGACTGAGAAGATCATCCAGATTAAAAGGTAGAGAAGTGATGAAAACCAAGGAAAGAATACCAAAGATCCCTGCATGATAGTAAAATTAAAATACAGCTTTAAGTGGGCTAAGAGAAGCAGCCAGCAATTATTTTGTTATTAAGACATCTATTGTCACCCTGCTTATTTAACTTATATACAGAGTACATCATGAGAAACGCTGGACTGGAAGAAACACAAGCTGGAATCAAGATTGCCGAGAGAAATATCAATAACCTCAGATATGCAGATGACACCACCTTTATGGCAGGAAGTGAAGAGGAACTAAAAAGCCTCTTGATAAAAGTGAAAGAGTAGAGTGAAAATGTTGGATTAAAGCTCAACATTCAGAAAACGAAGATCATGGCATCTGGTCCCATCACTTCATGGGAAATAGATGGGGAAACAGTGGAAACAGTGTCAGACTTTATTTTGGGGGGCTCCACAATCACTGCAGATGGTGATTGCAGCCATGAAATTAAAAGACGCTTACTCCTTGGAAAAAAAGTTATGACCAACTTAGACAGCACATTAAGAAGCAGAGACATTACTTTGTCAACAAAGGTCCGTCTAGTCAAGGCTATGGTTTTTCCAGTGGTCATGTATGGATGTGAGAGTTGGACTGTGAAGAAAGCTGACCACCAAAGAATTGATGCTTTTGAATTGTGGTGTTGGAGAAGACTCTTGAGAGTCCCATGGACCGAAAGGAGATCCAACCAGTCCATTCGAAAGGAGATCAGCCCTGGGATTTCTTTGGAAGGAATGATGCTAAAACTGAAACTCCAGTACTTTGGACACCTTATGCGAAGAGTTGACTCATTGGAAAAGACTCTGATGCTGGGAGGGATTGGGGCCATGAGGAGAAGGGGATGATAGAGGATGAGATGGCTGGATGGCATCATGAACTCAATGGACGTGAGTTTGAGTGAACTCCAGATTTGGTGATGGACAGGGAGACCTGGCGTGCTGCAATTCATGGAGTCGCAAAGAGTCGGACATGACTGAGCAACTGAACTGAAATGAACTGAAGACATCTATAATATTCAGATACAATATTAAAATGCCTAAAAATCCAACCTGTTTTCTATAGTCTTACTCCTTGGCAAACTTTTGAGATGCTGACTTTGGGCTGAATTCGCATCAGCTATGACTATGTGTTTCAAATTTCTGACCCTTCCATCTGCACAATTTCTGAAACTACTTTATAATATAGATCCACAGTCTGATTGTTTTCATTTCTAGAATCATGAACACAAGGAGAGGCTGGTTGTTTGGGATTTTATGTGTTTATAATACAATGAAATGAAGATTATCTAATAGAATTATATGTTCATCTACTAGGAAAGGTCCTAGGGTACTTGATTTCAAGTGTAAAATACAAAATTAATTGCTTACAATCCTAATTTAAGCTTTTTGTTGTTCAGTGTCTAAGTGTGTCTGACTCTTTGTAACTTCATGGACTGCAGCACACCAGGCCTCCCTGTCCCTTTATATCTCCTGGAGTTTGTCCAAGTTCATGTCCATTCAATCAGTGACAGGTCAATTTAAGTTTGAGCTAACCATTAATATATATTTTTTAAAAGATCTGTAAAATCACCTTTCAACAAGCAAATTCTCAACTCAAACCTCATTTATAGCTTAGTGAAAGAATACAAATCATTTTATTACTGCAATAATTATACTTTAAGAACTAACACATAATCCAATGTCCTGATGTCAACCCTGCATGAGTTTATTTTGAACATTTCCCTAGGATATACAAATCATTAGGAGAATGTATTTCTTTGAGTCTGCCAACCTGATGCAGATGGTACAATTTCTGATGCTTCACTATTCTTGTTCAGTTCAGTTCAGTCACTCAGTCATCTTCGATTCTTTGTGACCCCATGAACCGCAGCATGCTAGGCCTCCCTGTCCATCACCAACTCCCGGAGTCCACCCAAACACGTGTCCATTGAGTTGGTGATGCCATAGACATCACCAAGTCAACCATAGCCTTGACTAGATGGACCTTTGTTGACAAAGTAACGTCTCTGCTTTTTAATATGCTGTCTAGGTTGGTCATAACTTTCCTTCCAAGGAGTAAGCATCTTTTAATTTCATGGCTGCAGTCACCATCTGCAGTGATTTTGAAGCCCAGAAAAATAAAGTCAGCCAATGTTTCCACTATTTCCCCATCTTATTTGCCATGAAGTGATGGGAGCGGATGCCATGATATTAGTTTTCTGAATGTTGGGGGTTCCCTTATTAAGAATCAGTATTTTCTAAGGTTTTTTTTTTTTGTTTTTTTTTTGTGTGTGTGTTTTTTTTCTTTTGGTCAGGAAAAAGAGATCAGAACTTTTGCTGAATGAAAATTCCATAATTCACTTTATCTGGAGATAACATTAAAATATGGTGGCCAATCAAATTAAGTTACTCAAAACATAAATTATTAGAATATAAAAATTAAAAACCAACTAACAGGATCTAATGGGATAAAACAGTAGCTGGGTTAACATCAGAAGTTTCTTAATATCCATTTATTAATAGTCTTTCTAACTTCACTCCCTTGCTTCCTGACTCAAAGGGAGGTTGTACCTTCTTCCACCTGAGGCAAATGCTTTCTTTCTGATTTATATTTCCTGATCTGCAGCCTCTTCTGGAATATTCCTTCATTATTTATCTCCCATTTCTTCTTCAATACTAGGTCTTTACTCTTAGTGTCTATTACTATATAAAGCTTCTTCATCCTTTGTCCACTCTAGCCTCCATGCCAAACTTCTTAAAAAAGCATATTTCTTTACTCTTGTCTTCCTCTCAATTCACCACCACCTATATTTTGCTCCTCACCACCAAATGAGAATTGCTCTGTGGTTGTCATTGATCCCTCATTTGCTATAGTCAGTTTTCTTTAGTCTCCAATGGAATAATTTATTTATTATAGAATTAAGAAAATCATAATAGAAAAACAAAATGCATGACTCAGGTCATCAAGTACAACTTGTTTGGGTTTAGACCAAAAGGAAAAAGAGAACTCATCTTTGTAGCCCCAGAAAAATAAAAATAAAATCTACCAAAAAAAAGAATTCTCTTTATTCCTCAAGTTGCTTGTCAATTCTAAGACTTACCAGAGTGCTAATGATTTCCTTCTTAAACTACCCCTCTGTACTTGGCAGGTTTTGTTATGTTAAAGGTTTTGTTCCTATTTTTCAAACCATGTTTTAGTTGCTTTGGTGGGAGAGGGAGGGCTCCTCTTCCTCATCTGCCTACTTATTTAGAAATTGAACACCAGAGAACTGACTTCAATTTTTTTCTTACTCCATACCTGTAGAATCTCATCCACCCATGTGATTTTAACCATCATTTAGTAATTGCATCTCCAAATTCTTAGACAGTTATTTGCCCTCCCCAAGTCCTCCAAGTCAATTTCTGAATACATACTGGATATATCTATCTAGACCTAAAATATCAATTTTAAGCTCAGCATGGCTAAAGCTGAACTAATTATCTTGAACCATTTCTGATTCTATGCAGTGTATCCTTATCGAGAGTGTCCTTTAGTCCTCCTGAAGAAAATATGTGTTGCATGTAGATTACAGACAAACTAGTTTGCTGAGCATTTTGATAATTACCTTCTCACATATCCCACAAAAGTACTTTAAATCATTTTTTGTTTAGAGGAGACTCAGCAAGTTTAATTTCTTCCAAGTGGCGACTTGGTAAGCAAAGGAGCCAGGATTCAAAACCCAAATCTGAAGCTTTTGCACTAGCCAGCACTGGCTCCATGGATACCGTATATTACCCCAAAGGTAGAAATCTCAATGTATTCTGGAATCCTCTCTCTTTCATCTATTCCAGGAAGTCTCTTCAATTAGCATCGATTTTTACTCCTAAATATTTCTTAAATCACCCTAGCTACTGCTGCAGTTGAAGCCCTTCCCTCTTTTCTAAGGGCTTATGGCCATGGCTTTCTAATCAGCCTCCTGAGTCCAGCCTCTTGAAAAGCCAAAACCATCCTTCCTTTTGCAATCAGAACAATCAGTCTTGAAACACAAATTTATTTCAAACTCCTAAGTAAAGTACTCCAGTGACTCTTCCACTCCTAAAAGTGTAAACTTCTTCATACAACATTCTACATGGCTAAAATTTTACCATCTCACTCTATATAATCTCACCTTTGGCAAAATGCATTCTTAGGCCTTCCTCTCTACCTAGGGTCTGCCAAACATACTTGGCTTTTTCATACTCCTAGCCAATACTTGCTCAGTTCTTTTCTTGATTGCCTGGTAGTCTTCCCCAGTCTTCAAAATCAACATCTAAAATCATCTCATTAAGTCTTTTCTGAGATGGTCAGACAGCATTAATCACTCACAACCTTCAGGAGCCATTAAAACTCTTTTGCTTCTACAAAGCACTTTTCACAGAGGACAGCTATTATAGGTTTGTATGTCTCTTTCCTAGACATGAAATCCCCAGGAACAGGGATCATGCTATCTTCATATACCCATGCTATCCCATATTCCTCATGCTATCTTCATATTCCCTACTTTTAGCAATGTGTCACAAAATTGTATCAGCTTAAATGCCCCTTAATTGAGGAATTTCATATAAGTATGAATCAATGTCTGATTCCAAGAGGTTAGAAATCATGTATATTTGTTCACAGAGATTATTGTTAATAAGTGGTATTAAAAACTGAGTATTAGCTAGATGAAAATGTAAATATGTTAATTGATAAATGCTGTTATTTGAAACTGCATAAAGCTGGCTTAAGACTCAACATTTAAAAAACTAAGATCATAGCATTGGGTCCCAGCACTTCATGACAAACAGAAGAGGAAAAGGTGGAAGCTCTGACGGATTTCCTCTTCTCGGTCTCTAAACACACTGTGGATAGTGACTGCAGCCATGAAATTAGAAGACAATTGCTTCTTGGCAGAAAAGCCATGACAAACCTAGACAGTGTATCAAAAAGTAGAGACACTACTTTGCTGACAAAGGTCAGTACAGTCAAGGCTATAGTCTTTCCAATAGCCATGTATGGATATGAGAACTGGACCCTAAAGAAGGCAGAACACCAAAGAATTGATGCTTTTGAACTGTGGTCTTGTAGAAGACTCTTGAGAGTCCCTTAGACAGCAAGGAGATCAAACCACCAGTCAATCCTAAAGGAAATCTACCCTGAACTCAATAGAAGGACTGATGCTGAAGCTGAAGATCCAAAATTTTGGCCACCTGATGTGAACAGCTGACTCATTGGAAAAGACCCTGATGCTGGGAAAGATTGAAGGCAGAAGAAGGGGGGCAACAGAGGATGAGATGGTTGGACAGCGTCACTAATTCAATGGACATGAATTTAGGCAAACTCTGGGAGGTGGGGGAGAAGACAATGGCAACCCACTCCAGTACTCTCACCTGGAAAATCCCATGGACAGAGGAGCCTGGTAGGCTGCAGTCCATGAGGTTGCTAAGAGTTGGACACGACTGAGCAACTTCACTTTCACTTTTCATTTTCATGCATTGAAGAAGGAAATGGCAACCCACTCCAGTGTTCTTGCCTGGAGAATCCCAGGGACAGAGGAGCCTGGTGGGCTGCCGTCTGTGGGGTTGCACACAGTCGGACACGACTGAAGTGACTTAGCAGCAGCAGCTGGGAGGTGGTGAAGGACAGGGAAACCTGGTGTGCTACAGGCCATAGAGTTGTGAAGAGTCAGACATGACTTGGTAACTAAATGACAACAACAATGCACTAGGTATTCTTAATACTACCATGTATACTTAGTCTGTTATATTGCCTGTGGAAGACTCAGTGCATATCTTTAAAAGCCCTTGCAGCTTGATGGCCAACACTGCCATGGAATACTGGCTACATGAACACTGTTTGGAGCTAATAAAATTGCATGGAACTTAGGTCAAATTGGAGTAAGCACTAAGTTCCCAAATCAAGTGCACAGGTTCCTAGCATGAAACTGAGCTCAAGGGCACCTATAGGAATTTCACAGCAGTTCCATTTATACTAAGGGCAGCTCAACGAGCTTTGTCCCACCAGCCTTTCTTACCGCCAACTGGACCAGAAATCTGAAGAACTCTCAAACTTTCTAATAGTCTTCATGACTTTTGGCATTGATCTAAATTGGGAACTTATCTCAGAGATCAGGAGACTGCAGCATATTCCCCTGAGTTATCCTGATTATAGGGATAAGGTGGGAGTTGGGTAAGGGGCAGTAGAGATATTAATATTTAATTACCTAATGATATTAGTGTTAATGAACACAGAAGGTTCTGGAACATTACCCTGAGCATTTGCTTTTCCTAACTTCAACATGCATATTTTAATTTTTCAACTCACCTAAAACTAGGTTGCAGAAAGACTGAGTAAAACTATAGTAGTGAGAGTAAAGCCAGAGAATGGAAGTAAATTTCTGAGGAATAGAAGAACGACACTGCCCTCCACTTCATATCAAGGAGCTTACATAACTTCAGGTTCTTGGGTTTGCATTCCGATTCAGCACTACTAAAATCACCAAGCAATATTCCATCTGCTTGCACATCTCCCCCTTACAGAGAAAACAAATACAAATGACTTCCAATCACAGGGCAGCACCGGCAGGTAGGCATGTTTGTCAAGCATTCACTTTGGACCATTTCGGGCTTTCTGTGAGGCAAAGGTATTCCTACCTAACAAGGCTTCATCATTCTGCCTGATGAGACAGCCCTTCATGATTTCTGCTGAAAGTACTAATAATCACAGGCTCTTCAGACTCATCATATTTTCTTTTTCATCCACACTCTCTTTATCTTACTAATAGTGTCAGAAAATGTTCAACAAGACTTTTCTAGTGAATAAAACACTTTCTGGTTTTATCTTTGGCAGTTTGGAAATCTATGTGAATAATACTTTCAGGCCAATAGGGCATCATTTATTAAGTTGTTGTTTCTATAACTGATAACCTCAGTTATCAGTTCTGGGCTATGAAAATAGTCTAAAGAGAGTTCAAATAAAAGGCTGAAAAATATTAAACACAGAGTTTGTGATGCAGTGCTTATTAAGACATACTGAACCCTGTATAAAAACTGGCTTCATTTTCTTGAAAGAAAATGCAAGGGAAATTTACAGTCATTATCTCTGGGTGGTGTAGGTTACCAGTGATTATTATTTTCTCTCTCTCTTTTTTTTTTTGCTCGTTGGTGTTTCTGATTTTTCCACAATGAGCTTGCATATTACTTATGTAGGGAGAAAGGCTATTTGACTTAAACTTGAGGGCAATAGGACTTCCAAAGCAAATATGGTTTAATACAATTTGTTACAAACTGATAAAATAATTTAATCCAATACTTATTTTATGAAATAGATTTTACATAACAAAGTAGCCTAGGTTACTGCTTCATTAAATTTCTACCTGTGGAAATGAAATCTGGTTTAACATTCTTTTTCTTATCCTATAATTCTAGTATATTTTGTCTCAAAAGCTTATTGGGGCAAAATCCTTCCAATGACTGTATGTAATGTACTCAATACCATGTGGGAGACTTAAAAGGAGATGGAGTGCAGTGACATTTTAAAAATAAAAATGGTATTATTACTAAAGCAACAACCTATTTATCATTGATGTGTGTGCTTAGTCACTCAGTCACGTCGGACTCTTTGCAACCCTGTGGAATGTAGCCCACCAGGTTTCTCTATTTTTTCAAGAGGGAATACTAGACCAGGTTGCCATCTGCTCCTACAGAGGATCTTTACAACCCACGGATTGAATCCTCATCACCTGCATCTCCTGCACTGCAGAGGGATTCTTTACCTGCTGAGCCACAAGGGAAGCCCTTATACTGATAATAAGGCTACAAAAAATTGAAGTCATGTTTTTCATTCTAAGCTATGAGCCAGCTTAGGCATTACTCACTACTCACCTGCTAACACTAAGGTCAGTAAGTGCTGGCTCCCGGCAAGTAAGGACCTGCTTCTCTTTTATTTGCCACCTACTCTTACAATCTTGTCATTAGATTCTCACTTTTGTAACCCGATCCCATTTTTGATCTCAATATCACAAGGCAATTTCCATGTGTTTTCTTCTTTGTTTTAGACAGCACGGTCTAATAGAAATAGAATGTAAATAAGTGAATATCAGCATTTTAGGAATCAGTGAACTAAAATGGATGGGAATGGGTGAATTTAATTCAGATGACCAATATATCTACAACGGTGGACAATCCCTTAGAAGAAATGGAACATCCCTCATAGTCAACAAAAGAGCCTGAAATGAAGTACTAGGATGCAGTCTCAAAAATGACATAATGATCTCAGTTCATTTCCAAGACAAACCATTCAACATCACAATAATCCACATCTATGCCCCAACCACTAATGTGGAAGAAGCTGAAATTTACTGGTTCTATGAAGAACTACATCACCTTCTAGAACTAACACCAGAAAAATATGTCCTTTTCATCACAGGGGACTGGAAAAAAAAAAAAAGTCAAGAGACACCTGGAGTAACAGGCAAGTTTGGCCTTGGAGTACAAAATGAAGCAGGGCAAAGGCTAACAGTTTTGCCAAGAGAATGCACTGATCATAGCAAAAAAACCCTCTTCCAACAACACAAGAGACAACTGTACACATGAACATCACCAGATGGTCAATACTGAAACCAGATCAATTATATTCTTTGTAGTCAAAGATAGAGAAGCTCTATACAGTCAGCAAAAATAAGACCGGGAGCTGACTGTGGCTCAGATCATGAACTGCTTATTGCAAAATTCAGACAAATTGAAGAAAATAGAGAAAAGTAGTAGATCATTCAGGTATGCCCTAAATCAAATCCCTTATGATTATACAGCAGAAGTGACAAATAGATTCAAGGGATTAGATCTGATGGACACAGTGCCTTAATACTGTGGATGGAGGTTCATAACATTGTACAGGAGACAGTGATCAAAACCATCCCCAAGAAGAAGAAATGCAAAATGGTGGTCTGAGGAGGCCTTACAAATAGCTGAGAAGAGAAGAGAAGTGAAAAGCAAAGGAGAAAAAGAAAGATAAACCCATCTGAATGCAGAGTTCCAGAGAATAGCAAGGAGAGATAAGAAAGCCTGCTTAAGTGAACAATCCAAAGAAATAGAGGAAAAAGATAGAATGGGAAAGATTAGAGATTCTCTTCAAGAAAATCAGAGATAGCAAGAGAACATTTCATGCAAAGAGGGACAGAAATGGTATAGACCTAACAGAAGCAGAAGAACTTAAAAAAAGGTGGCAAGAATACACAAAAGAACTGTATAAAAAAGGGCTTAATGAGCTGGATAACCACAATAGTGTAGGGTCACTCACCAAGAACCAGACATTCTGGAGTATGAAGTCAAGTTGGCCTTAGGAAGTTACTGCAAACAAAGCTTGTGAAGGTGATAGGATTCCAGCTGAGCAATTTCAAATCCTAACAGATAATGCTGTTAAAGTGCTGTATTCAATATGCCAGCAAATTTGGAAAGCTCAGCAATGGTCACAGAACTAGAAAAGGTCAGTTTTTACTCCAATCCCAAATAAGGATAATGCCAAAGAATGTTCAAACTACCATACAGTTGCTCAGGATGTGAACTGGAAGTTCCACATACACAGATTGCACTTAGAAAAGGCAGAAGAACCAGAGATCAGATTGTCAACATTTGTTGGATCATTTAAAAAGCAAGAGAATGACAGAAAAAATATCTACTTCTGCTTCACTGACTACACTAAAGCCTTGAATTGCGTGTACCACAAAAACTGTGGAAAAACCTTAAAGAGATGGGAATACCAGACCACCTTACCTGACTCCTGAGAAATCTGTATGCAGGTCAAAAAGCAACAGCTAGAATCAGGTATGGAACAAAGGACTGGTTCAAAATTGGGAAAGGAATATGTCAAGGCCGTATATTGTCACCCCGCTTATTTAATTTATATGGAGAGTACATCATGCAAAAATGCCAGGCAGGATGAAGCACAAGCTGGAACCAAGAGTGCCAGGAGAAATATTAACAAATTCAGATATGCAGATGATACCACCATAAAGGCAGAAAGCGGAGAAGAACTAAAGAGCTTCTTGATGAAGGTAAAAGAGGAGAGTCACAAAACTGAATTAAAACTCAACATTAAAAAAACTAAGCTCATGGCATATTGTTCCATCATTTCATGGCAAATAGATATGGAAAAAATGTAAACAGTGGCAGACTTTACTTTCTTGGGCTCCAAAATCACTGAGGACAGTGACTGCAGCCATGAAATTAAAAGGCATTTGCTCCTTAGAAGAAAAGTTATGACACCTAGTTCAGTTCAGTTGCTCAGTCATGTCTGACTCTTTGCGACGCCATGAATCACAGCACGCCAGGCCTCCCTGTCCATCACCAACTCCTGAAGTTCACTCAGACTCACGTCCATCGAGTCAGTGATGCCCTCAGCCATCTCATCCTCTGTCGTCCCCTTCTCCTCCTGCCCCCAATCCCTCCCAGCATGAGTCTTTTCCAATGAGTCAACTCTTTGCATGAGGTGGCCAAAGTCCTGGAGTTTCAGCTTTAGCATCATTCCTTCCAAAGAACACCCAGGGCTGATCTCCTTTCAAATGGACTGGTTGGATCTCCTTGCAATCCAAGGGACTCTCAAGAGTCTTCTCCAACACCACAGTGCAAAAGCATCGATTCTTCAGTGCTCAGCTTTCTTCACAGTCCAACTCTCACATCCATACATGACTACTGGAAAAACCATAGCCTTGACTAGACNAAATTTGTCTGGTATTGAATATTTTATACCTTCAGTATATCTCAAATTGAAATTTTTTTAATTGGAGATACCTGATCTACATTTGTATATCATAAAGTGTAAAATTGAAAAAGAAGACCCAAAGTTGTTCCAAGCATGCTTAAACCTTTCCCAATCACACAATCCAGTGTCAGCTTTTAAATTTATCATAAAGTTGAAGGCAGTTAAAAGTCTCTTTCTCAGTCACATTGGCTATATTCCAAGTGTTAACCAGTCCACACATGGCAGTTCAGCTCAGTTCAGTTCAGTCGCTCAGTCGTGTCGGACTCTGCGACCCCATGAATCGCAGCACACCAGGCCTCCCTGTCCATCACCAACTCCCGGAGTTCACTCACACTCACGTCCATCGAGTCAGTGATGCCATCCAGCCATCTCATCCTTTGTCATCCCCTTCTCCTCCTCCCTCCAATCCCTCCCAGCATCAGAGTCTTTTCCAATGAGTCAACTCTTTGCATGAGGTGGCCAAAGTACTGGAGTTTCAGCTTTAGCATCATTCCTTCCAAAGAAATCCCAGGGCTGATCTCCTTCAGAATGGCAAGTGGCAACCATATCGGTGAGTACAGGTTCAGCTTCCAGTAATTATTTCTGCTTAAGGCTTTCAAATCTTGAACTTTTTTCCCAGACCTCTGAGGATCAAACCTCAGATATGACCCATACTGAAAGCCCTTAGAGACACCTTTCATAGGAGACCTTTTTAGGCAACAGGCACCCCCAACATACACACCTATACAGGAGAAACACTTCAGAATATATTCCCATCTGATGGTGACTCCTGGGATGTGACAGCTCCCTGCTCAGGGAATAAGTATTGCATTCTGAATTTGGAGATAATTTTTAGAAAAGAGATAGTATTTTAAAAATACAAATGAAAGGCTAATCTTGGAAAATGCAAATGAAAGCATAAATGACTTACTTCAGAATACACATAAATTATTTCAGGCAGTAAAGATTGATTTATTAACTTATTAACTCAAAGGTAGACTGTTGTAGTACCCTGATGCAATAAATCCTGAGAGTCGCTTATTGTGCTGCTCTTGCTTATGACTGCATTTGGGGCTTTCTCCCCTCTTATGGATCCTATTTGTTGACAAATATATGCCTTAAAAGAAAAGGAGGAGGTGGTTTATATGGTCTTTTTGTGGGAGGAGTTCTGTTTTGTCTTATTGCAAGGTGAATAGAAGAGCTTGGGCTAAGATTCTTGTACAGTTTTGCATAAGTCAATTATAATGTAATTGATGTCAACTAAAAGTCTTTAGTGAGAAAATAAATTTTCTGGAAACTTTCAGATTACCAAGAGGAAGAGCTTCCTCTGTAATTAATATGGTTGCAGAGAGTACAGGTAGGATCTACTCCAAAGATAAGAAATGGGTAACAAAATGGGTATTTTGGCATTTTATCTTATGCAATATTATCTTCCACACATACATAATTGTAGTCTATTCTTCTGGTGCCTTTTTCTAATGCATAATGTATTTTGAATTACATGGTTTATATACAACCATTTACACACGACTTAAAACAGCTAATTTTATGCTCAGAACGTGAGCCAATTTAATACAGTTCTGAAGAGGTCAAAATTCTTTGTTTAGAATTTTATTTTCTTTATCAGTGGATTTACTTCATGGGTCCCCTAGAACATCACTGTCCAACAGATAAACGATGCAAACCATAAATATAATTTAAAATTTTTCTATCTTCATTTGAGAAAAGTAAAAAAGGCATAATTCACATATTTTTATTAAACCTTAAATATCCCAATGAGACATTGTACCATCTTTTATTTTTTATTTAAGGCATTGAAATCTGGCGTTTTTTGGTACTTATCGATTCAGACTAGCCACAATTTCAAGTACTCAATAGCCACACGTGGCTAGTGACTGTCATTATTGAACAGCACAAGCAAAGAAAATATTCACAGTGAAATTTTGGTATAAGTTACTGAATATATGTTACCCTGTCCAGCAAGATGGAAACCCAAGACCTAGTCAAAATTATGTTTAATAATCAGTTAAATGTTAAACTTTCATATTCATTTAAACAAAATTCAAAGAAATCTGTCATGATCTTCTGTAAAAAGTATTACTTCGCCTACAGAATACAGCACTTCTACTTTTTTTCCTAGTTGTGCTATTGGCAAATTTTCAGGCTAGGTTCAACACAGACAGTTAAAAACCCTTGATTACAGTTTAAACTAGTCTCAAAATTAGTTCACATAATTACCTGTCCACGGAATCTGTCACTGGTTTTTCCTTTTTAANTCTCAAAATTAGTTCACATAATTACCTGTCCACGGACTCTGTCACTGGTTTTTCCTTTTTTAAAACATTTTTAAATCTAACATCTTCAGAGTTTCTTTAGAAAATTGAAATATTAGAATGACTCAGTCTGAGTGAAAAAATTTAATTTCTATCTCACCCTTTCATTCAAATGTATGATTTATTTTCCAGTGTTGAAAAATCTGTAGCATTAATTTCTGTGACTTAAAGAATTACAGTACAGTTCAGTAAGACACTAGGAAAACTGCAGACATATTTACAAAAAGAAATATCCACAAGCTATTACATTGTCATACACTGGTGCACTTGTCTGCCTACGTGATATTTTTCTCCATGTTCAATGGTGCATATCAAGTTAACAACCAAAATTTATCTAATGTATTGTGTGATTAATAGGATAGCTCATATTTTAATCAGCCATAGATTTCTTCTCAATGAGATCTACTTGCCTTAAGCACAATATATTCATTCAGTCTTAACTTATTTTTTTAAAACTTTACAATACTGTATTGGTTTTGCCATACATTGACATGAATCTGCCACAGGTGTACATGAGGAGGTTTTCTTCTACTTTCCTTTCTATTTATTTTTAACAAAACATTTCATGTGGATACTTCTAACAGACTTAATAAATCATTTTGTGATACCACTGTATTTTTAAAAACCTATGTTTGACTCTGCAAGAGTGCTCTGTATTTAGTTATTTTAAATACGATAACTATATAGTCTATTGATCACCTCCCACTAAGTCAGCAGTATCTCCCTTTGTATCCCCTGCTTGACTATAAGCTACTTAAGAAAAGTGATATCATATCAATTTTCCTATTTTATAAAAATAGTTCCTCACCTGTAATAGATGCTTCATAAAGCATGTGGACTTTATGAATCATTATAAAGCTGCAACCTCAGTATTAGTCTAACAAATGACTTAACCAGTCCAAACCAAAACATGGAGTCATACTAGCTATATTAGCCATTATATACTATACTATAATAGGAATATTCAACAGTTGCTCTGTTCTGGGCACCATATACATTAGTTGTGATGTTTTAATTATCCTATAGGTATCACTGTAGATGGTGACTGTAGCCATGAAATTAAAAGACGCTTACTCCTTGGAAGAAAAGTTATAACCAACCTAGATAGCATATTCAAAAGCAGAGACATTACTTTGCTGACTAAGGTCCATCTAGTCAAGGCTATGGTTTTTCCAGTAATCATGTATGGATGTGAGAGTTGGACTGTGAAGAAGGCTGAGCGCTGAAGAGTTGATGCGTTTGAACGGTGGTATTGGAGAAGACTCTTGAGAGTCCCTTGGACTGTAAGGAGATCCAACCAGTCCATTCTAAAGGAGATCAGCCCTGGGATTTCTCTGGAAGGAATGATGCTGAAGCTGAAACTCCAGTACTTTGGACACCTGATGTGAAGAGTTGACTCATTGGAAAAGACTCTGATGCTGGGAGGGGTTGGGGGCAGGAGGAGAAGGGGACGACAGAGGATGAGATGGCTGGATGGCATCACGGACACAATGGACGTGAGTCTGGGTGAACTCCAGGAGATGGTGATGGACAGGGAGGCCTGGCGTGCTGCGATTCATGGGGTTGCAAAGAGTCGGACACGACTGAGTGACTGAAGTGAACTGACTGAAAGTATCTGCCTGTGATGAGGAAAACTCAGCAGACACTGTGGGGTTTGATTGCTGGGTGGGGAAGATGCCCTGGAGGAGAGCATGGCAACCCACTCCATATTCTTGCCTTGGAGAATGCTATGGACAGAGAAGCTTGGCAGACTACAGTCCATATGATTGCACAGAGTTGGACATGACTGAAGTGATGAGAAAGCAAGCACACAGTCCTTAAAGTTATGACCAACCAAGATAGCATATTCAAAAACAGAACCATTACTTTGCCAACAAAGGTCTGTCTAGTCAAGGTTATGGTTTTTCCAGTGGTCATGTATGGATGTGAGAGTTGGACTGTGAAGAAAGCTGAGTGCCGAAGAACTGATGCTTTTGAATTGTGGTGTTGGAGAAGACTCTTGAGGGTCCCTTTGACTGCAAGGAGGTCTAACCAGTCCATTCTGAAAGAGATCAATCCTGGGTTCTTTGGAAGGACTGATGCTAAAGCTGAAACTCCAATACTCTGGCCACCTCATGCAAAGAGTTGACTCATTGGAAAAGACTTTGATGCTGGGAGGGATTGGGGGCAGGAGGAGAAGGGAACAACAGAGGATGAGATGGCTGGATGGCATCACCGACTCGATGGACATGGGTTTGGGTGAACTCCAGGAGTTGGTGATGGACAGGGAGGCCTGGCATGCTGCAATTCATGGGGTCGCAAAGAGTCAGACACGACTAAGCGACTGAACTGAACTGATAAGGGATATACAAGGATAATTAAATACTAATATGAAGTATATACTATGAATAGCCCCATTGCAAACCATTAAAATTGAGGTTCTAAAAGAAAAGGATACTTGTTTTAGAGCAGAGTGACTGAGTCAGGGTTTGGATATACACTGCCTGATGGCAAAGTTGAGTTTTTAAACACTGACATGGCCTCTAGAGGCCTCTGGTTCTGAGAATCTTAGATTACAACACTTTTAAACAATGGAGTTCCTAATACCAGGGATGATTCCACTGAATGATACACATTTAGATACAATAGGGAAATACAAAACAAATATATCATTCATAAGTATAATAATACTGAGACCAACTCACTGAATAGCTGTAATCCTTTGTTACTGTTATTTATTAACTTTTTCATTATTTTTCTGAGTAAGCTTTATGTACCTACCATGTAACACCATGATTCTCTTTAAGGTTTGATTCACTTTTTTTCTCCTAGATTCTGACATATTTATGTTCAACTGAAAGACTTTCTGATCTTAAGAATATATTCAAGTATGTTGGTGTTTATCTATACTCAAATTTAGAGTGACCACTACAGATTTTTAAACTTGACTATATAATTGAATTTTCTCACTGACCAGAAGCTATTAAGAGTTTATTTGATTAGAGGTACCTGCTTCATTTTTGTTCTGGGTTGAAAGATCACTTACTATCAACCTGCTATGATATCTGTTAAAATATGTTTCTTAGGGAAATAAATTTTTTAAAAAGGTAAAAGTACACAAACACACAGAAAGTAATTCTCCAATATTTTCATCTTAACATATATCTAAAACTTGTTTCCTTGAGAAACTGCAAAATGTCCTTTTCCTACAACTGTATTTTTAGTTTTATATGTGTGTTTGTGTGTGTATAAACTAAATATATTTTTATATATTTGCTATGTTATAATAGTATAAACAAATAAATATACCCATACTAAAAAAACTACTTAAGGACATAGGTTAAAAGTTAAGGATAGACACTAGGCCAAAATGGCAGAGTATGAAGATCCAGAGCTCACCTCCTTCCGAGGGCACACCAAAATTACAATTATTTACAGAGAGACTATTGATGAAATAGACTGGAAGATGAGCAGAAATATTTTCTACAACTAAATATATAAAGAAACATCAGTAATGAAATGGGTAGGAGGGGTAGAATCAAGGTATAGTCAAGACCCCATACATTCAGGGTGACCCACACACAAGAAGATAATTACAATTAAGGAGGTTTACCCCAAGGAGCAATGGGTCCAAGCCCCATCTTGGGCTCCCTAGCCCACCTATCTCACATTGGAAAGAAGAACCCCCAAGCATTTGGCTTTGAAGGCCAGTGGGGCTTACTTTCCAGAGAGCCAGAGTACTGTGGGAAATGGATACTCCACTTTTACAGGGCATACACAAAATATTACATGCTCTAGGACCCAGGGCAGAAGCAATCCTTTGAAAGACCCTTGAAATGGGTCAGATCCATTTGCTGATCTTTGAATACTTCCTGAAGAAGCAGGAGGCTACAGGAGATCACCCTGGGACATAGACACTAATGACAGCCACCCGTGGGAGCTTGTTGTTCCATGGACACTGGTGCTGGCAAGAGTCACTTTGAAGTACTCCATCTAGTTCATCACCACTGGGATGCATCTCCAACTACCAGCCTGTAGAAAGAAGTACCAGGACACCTACTTGCCTGTGAGCACAAGTACCAGGACCCATCCAGCAACTAGCCAGATGGGGACAGAACCCCAGCCACCAGCAAGCAGACTGCGTTAAGACCTCTGAGACCACAGCCATCTCAGGATACCTCCCAGTCCAGTGGGCCCAGGTCCAGACCCCCCACACCAGCACACCAACTCGCCCCAAGCCCCAGGACCTTGCAGCTAGACTCTGGGATTCATTTCTGCCCATTGGTGACATAAATCAGTCCCCAAACCCCTGGACTCCAGTCTTGCTGACCAGAATGCAGATGCATGAACTTTGGGATCCAGCTCCACAGACAAAAGGACCAGCTCCAGCCCTGGGAATAGCCTCACACGTGAGTGGGCAGGTACCATCCCCAAGAGCCCTTAGGCCATGGCTCTACTGATCACAGATGGACGCCAGCCCCAAGATCACTGCAGCCCACACCTGTCATAACAGAACCCAGCCCCACCCGCAAACAGTCCAATACCAGCTCTTAGACCCAGGGTCCCTGCAGTCATAGACCCCAGGACCTGGCTCTGTCCACCAGTGTGTAGGCACAGCACTAGAATCCCCTGGAACCCAACTCTGTCCTCCAGCAGGCAGCCACAGCTCTGGAACAACTTGGGCCTCAAAGCCAGCAACCTCAGGATCTGATCCCACTCACCAGAGGCCAAGTTCAGATCAAAGACCCCTTGGACCCTGCACCCACACTGGGATCTGATCTCATTTACCACTGGGCTAACATGAGCTTTGGCACATATCAGAATCCACAGCCAGTTATGTCCAAAACTGACCCTTACCCATGAGGAGACCAACACTAGATCCAAAAACTTCAGCCACATAACTGCCCAGCAACTGGATACAGCTTTGCCCATGGTTGGTGATCACTAGCCTTGGGATTCCCCCTGGGATTCCACCACCAGCCAGCCTGTGCCACAGTGCCACCCACCAGCTAGTGGCAGGCACCTCCACTCAAGGCAGGGCCTGGCAACCAACCAGACCAGGGGTCAGCCACACCTCAAAGACTGTGCATATTGGTCAACTAGCCGTAAGAGAAGGACCCACACAGCCCACAGAGGAGGCACCCTGAGAGCAGACAACTCCAGTAACCAGAGGGGAGTGTACTGCTGGGACACAGAGGACATCTTCTACAAAAGGACACTTTTCCAAGGTTGGGAAAAAAAAAAACAACCTACTAGATACACAGAAATTAGAAGAGCAAAGTAGGCAAAATGAAGCACAGGACATGTTCCAAATAAAGGAACAAGATCAAACCCCAGAAGAACTATGTTTTTAATCTGTTGGATTCTTATACAATAGAACCAATCCCATTTACCACTGCATCAAAAAGAAAAAGATATCTAGGAATAAACCTACCTAAAGAGGTAAAAGACAAATATTGAAGATGACATAAATAGATGCAAAAATATACCATGTTCATGGATTGAAAGCATTAATGTTACTAATATTACCCAAAGTAATCTGTAGATTCAATACAATCCTAATAAAATATATATGGTGTTTTTCACAGAATTAGAAAAATAATTCTAAAATTTGTATGGAAATATAAAAGACCCTGAATAGCCAAAACACTCTTGTTTAAGAATAATAAAGCTGATGGAATCATGCTCCCTAACTTCAGACTAAACTACAAAAGTTCAGCAATCAAAACACTATAGTACCGGTACAGAGAGAATCCCATAAACTTATGGAAATTTCAGTCAGTTCACTTGCTCAGTCATGTCCGACTCTTTGCGATCCCATGGACCACAGCATGCCAGGCCTCCCTGTCCATCACCAACTCTTGGAGTTTACCCAAACTTATATCCATCAAGTCAGTGATGACATCCAACCATCTCATCCTCTCTCATCCCCTTGTCCTCCTGCCTTCAATATTTCCCAGTATCAGGGACTTTTCAAATGAGTCAGTTCTTCACATCAGGTGGCCAAAATATTGGAGTTTCAGCTTCAACATCAGTCTTTTCAATGAACATTCAGGACTGAACTCCTTTAAGATGGATTGGTTGGATCTCCTTGCAGTCCAAGGGACTCTCAAGAGTCTTCAACACCACAGTTCCAAAGCATCAATTCTTCAGCACCCAGCTTTCTTCACAGTCCAACTCCCACATCCAAACATGACCACTGGAAAAACCATAGCCTTGACTAGATGGACCTTTGTTGACAAAATAATGTCTCTGCTTTTTAATAGGCTGTCTAGGTTGGCCATAACTTTTCTTCCAAGGAGCAAGCATCTTTTAATTTCATGGGGGCAGTCACCATCTGCAGTGATTTTGGAGCCCCAAAAAAATAAAGTCTGACACTGTTTCCACTCTTTCCCCATCTATTTGCCATGAAGTGATGGGACCAGATGCCATAAACTGTATTTTCTGAATGTTGAGCTTTAAGCCAACATTTTCACTCTCCTCTTTCACTTTCATCAACAGGCTCTTTAGTTCTTCTTCACTTTCTGCCATAAGGGTGGTGTCACCTGCATATCTGAGGTTATTGATATTTCTCCCTGTAATCTTGATTCCAGCTCGTGCTTCTTCCAGTCCAGCGTTTCTCATGATGTACTCTGTATATAAGTTAAATAAGCAGGGTGACAATGTACAGCCTTGACATACTCAGTTTCCTATTTGGAACCAGTCTGTTGTTCCATGTCCAGTTCTAACTGTTGCTTCCTGACCTGCATATAGGTTTCTCAAGAGGCAGGTCAGGTGGTCTGGTATTCCCATCTCTTTCAGAATTTTCCACAGTTTATTGTGATCCACACAATCAAAGGCTTTGACATAGTCAATAAAGCAAAAATAGATGTTTTTCTGGAACTTTCTTGCTTATTCGATGATCCAACAGATGTTGGCAATTTGATCTCTGGTTCCTCTGCCTTTTCTAAACCAGCTTGAATATCTGGAAGTTCACAGTTCACATATTGCTGAAGCCTGGCTTGGAGAATTTTGAGCATTACTTTACTAGCATGTGAGTTAGTATGATAAGTTAACCTCTGACAAAAAAAAATAAAAATAGACAATTGAGCAAAGATAGTCTCTTCAATAAGTGGTGCTGGGAAAACTGGACAGTTACATGTAAAAAAAAACTTAAATTAGAACATTTCCCACACAATTAAAAACAATTACTGGAATAGATTAAGGACCTACATGTAAGAATGGATACTACAAAACACCTGGAGAAAAATATAGGCAGAACACCCTTTGCCTAAGTCAAAGCAACACTTTTTTGGATCTGTCTCCTAAAGAAAAGAAAAGGAAAAATAAGCAAATGGACTTACCTAAACTGAAAAGCTTTTGCAGAGCCAAGGAAATCATGAAAATGAAAAGATGGTCTACTAAATGGTAGAAATACTGGCAAATGATATTACCAATTATCTAAAATGTATAAAAAAAGCTCATAAAAATCAACATCAAAAACAAACAGTTCAATTAAAAATGGGCAGAACCTGAATTAATATTTTCCATCAGTTCAGTTCAGTCACTCAGTCGTGTCCGACTCTGTGACCCCATGAATCGCAGCACGCCAGGCCTCCCTGTCCATCACCAACTCCCGGAGGTCACTCAGACTCACGTCCATCGAGTCAGTGATGTCATCCAGCCATCTCATCCTCTGTCGTCCCCTTCTCCTCTTGCATCCAGTCCCTCCCAGTATCAGAGTCTTTTCCGATGAGTCAACTCTTTGCATGAGGTGGCCAAAGTACTGGAGTTTCAGCNAAGGAGTAAGCATCTTTTAATTTCATGGCTGCAGTCACCATCTGCAGTGATTTTGGAGCCCCCCCCAAAATAAAGTCTGACACTGTTTCCAATGTTTCCCCATCTATTTCCCATGAAGTGATGGGACCAGATGCCATGATCTTCGTTTTCTGAATGTTGAGCTTTGGAAATGCAAATGGCCAACAGGCATGCAGGGAGCGCTCCGCAGAAAGAGAGAGAGGCAGTGGAACTTCCCTCAGCAGAGAGCTGAGGGGTCCCGAGGAAAGGTGAGCCTGCTGTCCGCCAACCCAGCCCCTCGGCGATCGAGAGACAATCAGACGCGACAGGGGTTCCGTCTAGTGCGGTTCTGCTTTATTGTTACAAACTCCCTGCTTATAAAGGCAAGCAGGGATGGGTTTGCGAGGGACTTTCCATAGTTACACCAATCACATTAAAGGTCAAATTGTCATGTGCCATCCTTATAACAGGAATCTATGGTGATCATGCGCTGTCTACGTGCATGGAAATCAAGAGAGCCAATCAGAAGTTTTGACAAACAACATAGACTACGCCCCCGTCTCTTCCGCCAGGCACCATCTTAGTTTCCGTCCGCAATGCTAGCCTTTTGCTTTATCAAGTTTTCCCATTTAGGGCCCCACACAGGCACACAAAAAGATGCTCAACACTGTTAATCACAAGGGAAATGCAAATCAAAATCAAAATAAAATTTCACCTCACACCTGTCAGAATGGCTATGATCAAAAGATTACAAATAATAAATGTTTGCAATGATACGGAGAAGAAGGAACCCATGTATACTGTGGGGATGTAAAGTGGTGAAGCCACTATGAAAAACAGTATGGAGTTTCCTCAGAAACTAAAAATAGAACTACCACAGCTACATGATCCAGTAATTCCATTTCTGGCTACGTATCTGAAGGATATGAAGCCACTCAAAAAGATACATACACCCCAGTATTCACAGCAAAATAAGATTTACAAAAGCCAAGATATGAAAGCAACCTAACTCAGACATAAAAAGAATGAAATTTGGCCATTTGAAACAACACAGATGGAACTTGATGGTACTAAATGGAATTAAACAAATCAGAGAATGACAAATATGGTATATTATCACTTATATGTGGAATCTAAAATATAAAATGAATATAACAAAACTTAAAAAAGGTCACAGATACAGAAAATAAATTAGCGGTTTCCTGTGGAGAAATGGAAGGGAGGAGAAGCAAGATAGGGGTAAGAGAGGGAATATTAGGGTAAGGGATTAAAAGGTAAAAACTGCTATGTACTATGGTCTTCCCTTTTGTCTCAGCTGTTAAAGAATCCGCTTGCAATGCTGGAGACCTGGGTTCATTCCCTGGGTTGGGAAGCTCCCCTGGAGAAGGGAAAGGTTGCTACATGAACTGGGAACCTGCAGATGGATAAGCTTGGTTTTAGAAAAGGCCAAGGAACCAGAGATCAAATTGCCAACATTCGTTGGATCATAGAGAAAGCAGGGAATTCCAGAAAAACATCTACTTCTAATTAATTGACCATACTAAACATTTGACTATGTGGGTCACATCAAACTGTGGAAAATTCTTAGAGAAATGAGAGTACCGGATCACCTTACCTGTCTCCCGAGAATCCTATACGCAGGTCAAGGAGCGAAGTTAGGACCAGACATGGAGCAATGGAGTGGTTCAAAACTGGGAGAGGAGTGCAACAAAGCTGGATATGGTCACCCCATTTATTTAACTTATACAAACAGTACATCATGTGAAATGCCAGGCTGGATGAATCACAGGCTAGAATCAAGATTGTCAGGAGAAATATCAACATCCTCAGATACGAAGATAACATCACTTGAATAGCAGGAAGCAAAGAGGAACTGAACAACCTCTTGATGAAGGGTAAAAGAGGAGAGTGAAAAATCTGGCTTGAAACTGAGCATTCAAAAACCTAAGATCATGTTAACTTCATGGCAAATAGAAGGGGAAAAAGTGGAAACAGTGGCTGCTTTATTTTCTTGGGTGCAAAATCACTGCAGATGTTGACTGCAGTCATGAAATTAAAAGATGCTTGCTCCTTGGAAGAAAAGCTATGACAAACCTAGACAGAATATTATAAAGCAGAGAAGTCACTTTGCTGACAAAGGTATGTATAGTCAAAGCTATGGTTTTTCCACTAGTCATGTATGGAGGTGAGAGGACCATAAAAAATGCTGAGTGTCAAAGAATTGATGCTTTTGAACTGTGGCTTTGGAGAAGACTCTTGAAGTCCCCTTGGACAGCCAGGAGATCAAACTAGTCAATCTTAAAGGAAATCAACCTGAATATTCTTTGGAACAACCAATGTTGAAGCTCCAATACTCTGGCCACCTGATGAGAAGAGCCAACTCATTGGAAAAGACCCTGATGCTGAGAAAGACTGAAGGCAAAAAGATAAGGGAGTGCTGGAGGAAGAGATGTTTAGATAACATCACTGACTCAATGGATGTGAATGGGAACAACCTCCAGGTGATAGCAGAGGACAGAGGAGTCTGGCATGCTACAATCCGTGGGGTTGCATAGAGTGGGACACTATTTAGTGACTGAGCAACAACTATGTATAAAGTAAATAAGCTACAAGGATACATCATACAGTACAAGGAATATGGCCAATATTTTATAATAACTTTAAATGGAGTATAATCTATAAAAATTTTCAATTACTAAGTGCAGTTCCAAACTGAATAATGCACTTGAATTCTGGAATCAAAGAGGTTTTCAAGTACTTTGAGTTCCTTTCTATAATGTAGACAGAAAACTGGGTATGGAACATATTGGCAGCTTTGTGACTTAATCTGCCTCCACAAACTGAATGGACAAATGGTTTTAACCAAAGAAGTATTTCCAAGCGAGTGTAAAATAGATTGCAAAAGTTCAAATTTCTTTCAAATGGGGCTTTTAGATTAATTATTACCCACACTCTTGATTGACTTGGCCTGCAAAAAATAAAGAAAGAAAAATATGTGTGATTTACATTTCTGATTAGAAAACTCTGAGATCTCCCTTTTAGTAATGATGTCTTCAGTATGCAAGTAAGATGAGATGGAGGCTCAAAGGTCCAAGGGAAAAGCACAAATTTTTCCTGAGAACAATTTTTACCAAAAATGCCATCTTGTCATCTGCAGCCGTTCGGTCAGGCTCATGAGTTAGTTCAGCTGCACATGCGGCTCATTCCTTATCTAATGGAAAACGATCTTAGTCTGACTGCACTGCTCAGCAGTTGAGAAGTTCTAATTGTTTCCTGTGCATTCATAGTTTCATGTTTTTAAAATGTCTACTCATTTTTCTTTCTCACTGTTTACCCCTTTAATTAAACATCATCAGCAACTTCAGCATTGAAATATAAAGAATTCTTGGGACAAACAGATTCCATATGTACTCATTTCAGTCATCTTCTGGGCAGTTTTTCTGCTCCAGTGACCCTCTTTTATTATACTGCCACTTGGAATAGCCACCACTTTTATTATACTGTCACTTGGAAGAGCAACACTACAGTGTTCTTGGCTAGCTATCTTACATACACGGTCTTGAATCTCCACCAAAAATCTGTGCCAAGAATTTAGTGTGACTCTACTTGTACAAGCGAGAACAAAGGTTCATACTGTTTGACTTAGCTAAAAATCATGATGCTCGTGAATGAAAGATCTAAGGTAAATGTGCCTTTAAATATTAACAGACACATTTTTTCACCCTTTTATAATCAGAGACAGACAAGGAATCGACTATTCTAGAATTTAGATATACTTCCTTGTTTTAGACTGGCCCCTGCACTGGGTTGTTGGGATGTAATACTGTTTGAAATATATTCCAACATCACTCTGCAACTGATGACTTTAAACAAATATCTCAGAAACATAAAACCGACTTCCAAGTAGTTTATGCTACCTAAACTCCATGCCAGAGGATACAATGACACAGACATTATTTGTCCCATTTCCTAAAGGTGAGATTAATTTGATAAAAACAAACAAAAAAATAACCCTGAAGGGGAAAAAAATCACCACTACCACAACAAACCAACCCACTTAGTCTGAATTCAGAGGTTCTGGCTAGTTCAAACAATGAATAAAGAAAATGGGAAGAATACAATTTGCAGCAATTTTGCAAAAGAGAACACCACCACCAAAAACCCTTACTTTACAAATAGCTCTGGCTTCATATCTAACCAAGCAAGCAGCTAGGCAGAGAAAGATAATAATGTGATTACTCTGGTAATGATATGCATTAGATACATTATGGGAAACAATAGTGCTCCCTACTGAATGCAGTCAATCCAGTTATTGATTTTTCTTAATGTTAAAAGCGCTACTCTAAAACTGAAAAGAGATATCCTTTATTTATTCTCTTTCCCTTTCACTTTCCAAGTCCATAGATCCTTTGATGCGAAGTAGTATACCAAGATAATGGAGTAATGTATATCTAATCTGACACCTACTGGGCCAGGCTAATGTTTCAGATAAAAACTGCTAGCATACTGCTGCTCATGAAAAAAGCAATCCATGATAGGAAAAAATCTGAACTTCTTTTAAATTTTTCTTTAGGTTTGTTTTCTAAATCATCCTTGGAAATCAAGCATACTTGTCTTTCAAATCATAATGGTAATATACTGATTAGTCCACAGATCAGGTAAAGCTCGCAGGTCTACATTAAAATGCTCTCTCTACCATAAGTTTCATCTATTTAAGTTTTCAATACTTTATCATTGTATAGTAAACAGGGACATATGTACCTGGATATACTTCCCTTTTAAACCTCTACACCTATAGTTTAAATCACTTGCTTCTACAAACATAACACACACAGACATGCTCATCTCCTACCTTGCCCTCCTTCTACACTTCATGCCTTCTCTTAAATTAATACTCAGTATCCATAGGGTTGCAAATTATCCCCAGTTGCAAAGAGTCAGACACAACTGAAGTAACTTAGCACAGCACACACACACACGCACATGCCTGTGGCTAAGCGTTTCTAATAAACATGAGAACAAATATTTCAATAAATAGGAAACAATTTGGCAAATTTCAACTTTCCTTTTCACTTAGCAGAATATAGTATTTTTTCATCTTCATTAAATATTATTTCACACTGTCTTTGTCAAGGGAATAATTAAGTAAAATAGTAGACTGGTGCCAAAAGTTCCTTTTATGACTGATTTGGTCCATCAGAAAAGCCAAATGTATTTGCACCCATCCTCTGCCTGATGCTTGATTCATCTCATGCCTCTATCACTTTTTTTTATTAACTCTAGAGGATAGAAAGAAATTTTTCCTCTTGTCATTTTCACTTGGCCAATTTCATTTAAACTGCCCCCAGAGGATCTGAAACAGCATGTCCAAGGTGACAGACCTAAGATCAGTAACAAAGGAACTAAAAAGCATTTCAATACCCTCAATTTAATCAATGCAAATCATATGTGCATTTCTATTGAACTTTTCCATATATTTTAACAGTGGAAAATCAAAACTAAAAAGTAATTCAATTTTATCAATCTACCTAAAACAAGATCTTCCTAGGTCTGTTAAAATTACTAAAATGAGAAAAACTGCTTAATTTTTAAAGATTTTTCCACATGACAAACTTTTCGTTTAGCATATTGCTTACTTGGCCTAAAGCCATGTAGGTGAATACAGTAAAACATTTTGGCCTGGTATAGAAAAGCAAACAACATCAGAAATTAATTATTCAATTTTTCTATATGGTTCTAAGCCCAGTTAAGATTATTCCTCCAATTATTAACGTGGAGACATGAAGTACAAAGCACTTAGGATGAGAAATAATTCTGTTTTACTTTTCCCTATTTTCCCTTTTCTATCCAATAATCCTTTAGGAGAAACTAATTCGGATAGCTTGTTATTCAAACAGCTTTCCAAGGAGAAATCTTTTTTCATGTTTTCTCTTCCACTTTACACTCCAAAATTTTCTTCCAACTAGAGCTTTCTATGACTTCTTATTTGGCTAAAAGAATTTTGATACCTCTTATGTACCTGAGTTGGCCAAAAAGGCTTTCTCCATCTAGTTTCTTGAACATTTGCCAAATCTTGTGCTATAGATATTAGAAGGCTTTTAAGTTACTACAAGAGGCCTTTACATTAATATGTTTATCAAGGTTATCTGTACCCTGAATATAATTTATGTCCTACACTATACATTCTAATTTTTTTTTTTAGTTATGCAGTAATGTATAAAATAGAAACTAATTTCAAAGCACTATCAAATTAAAAATGGTATTTGGTCCTACTTTATTCTTTGCTGAAAAAAATATTAAGTAGGTCTGAAAAAATATCTATTACAAAAAACATCTGAAATGTTTAGGGAATAACTGCTCTGGAGTTGGTAGTGATCTGTATAAAAAGTAGGAACCATAAACCTTTTAGCAGAAAGTGTCAATGGTAGTATATCCAAATGAATTACTTTTGCTTTACTTACTCCTTGTCCATGCGTAAAGTTTTCATAAAAATGGAGAAACATAACCATAAATTATTTCCATCTAGAAAAGCAGATAATGATGATTTTATTAAAAATAGGTATTCCAGGAGTTCCTTGGTGGCCTAATGGTTAGGATTCCAGGCTTTCACTGCCATGGCCCACAGTCCACCCCAGTCAGGAAATATCCCACAAGCAGTGTGGCACACGGAGAAGGCAATGGCACCCCATTCCAGTGTTCCCGCCTGGAAAATCCCATGGACAGAGGAGCCTGGTGGGCTGTGGTCCGTGGGGTCGCTACAAGTCGGGCACAACTGAGCGACTTCACTTTCACTTTTCACTTTCCTGCATTGGAGAAGGAAATGGCAACCCACTCTGGAGTTCTTGCCTGGAGAATCCCAGGGACGGGGGAGCCTGGTGGGCTGCCGTCTCTGGGGTCGCATGGAGTCAGACATGACTGAAGCGACAGCAGCAGCAGCAGCGGTGTGGCATAACCAAAATAAAAATAGTTATTCATTAGTTGGTTAGTTTGATGAGTGCAAATACAATATATTGCATTAAAAAGACTTTTATACTTTAATGTCCATTTCACACACTTGCATTGTATTGATGCTTTTGAACTGTGGTGTTGGAAAAGACTCTTGAGAGTCCCTTGGACAGCAAGGAGATCAAACCAGTCAATCCTAAAGGAAATCAACCCTGAATATTCATTGGAAGGACTGATGCTGAAACTCCAATACTCTGAGCACCTGATGCAAAGAGCTGACTCATTGGAAAAGACCCTGGTGCTGGGAAAGATTGAGGGTGGGAAGAGAAGGATGTGACAGAGGATGAGATGGTTGGATGATGTCATCAGCTCAACGGACATGAATTTAAGCAAACTACAGGAGACAGCTGCAGTATGTGGGGTCACAAAGAGTCAGACATGACTTAGTGACTAAGCAACAGTATACTGAATTTTTACAAGAGTCACAGACTTTGTCAGCCTTGATTTCTTAATTGTAAAATAATATCTATCAAGTTGGCCTGGGGTTTAGACAATTTATGCAAATTACCTGTAGCACTGCGTGCCCATTCGGAGGTTTCATAAGTAAAAGCTTCTTCCACTAAATGTCACAACTCTTGAGTGAAAAATAAAAGGGTCATCAGCTCTACCTTACAAGCAACAAAAATGAAATGCAAAAATTACCAAGAGATGTTCCATGTTAATACAGTGCGTAAGGACTGGGACCCAGGCATTCTGCCCCTAGCCTAATTTATTCATTCACTTACAATCATATTTTACAGGTTATGGGGATGTAGCAATAAAACAGATAAAATTCTAGCTCTTGTGGATCTTATGCTTCAATAAATGATCAATGTCATGTGATAGTAAAGCAAAATAAAGCAGACCAAAGAGATGAAAACTTGTGGAGTTGACAAGGGTGGGTCATTTCATGCTGGATCTTGGGAAAAAACCTCTTTGATGAAATCTTATTCGAGCAGAGATCTGAAGGAAGTAAGGGAGTGAGGCATGTAGGTATCTGGAAGGTCATTGCAAGGATGATTGCTGTATTTTAGAATCAGAGTGGAGAGTGAAAAAGTTGGCCTAAAGCTCAACATTCAGAAAATGAAGATCATGGCATCTGGTCCCATCACTTCATGGGAAATAGATGGGGAAACAGTGGAAACAGTGTCAGACTTTACTTTTTTGGGCTCCACAATCACTGCAGATGGTGACTGCAGCCATGAAATTAAAAGACACTTACTCCTTGGAAGAAAAGTTATCACCAACCTAGATAGCATATTCAAAAGTAGAGACATTACTTTGCCGACTAAGGTCCATCTAGTCAAGGCTATGGTTTTTCCTGTGGTCATGTATGGATGACTGAGAGTTGGACTGTGAAGAAGGCTGAGTGCCAAAGAATTGATGCTTTTGAACTGTGGTGTTGGAGAAGACTCTTGAGAGTCCCTTGGACTGCAAGGAGATCCAGTCAGTCCATTCTAAAGGAAATCAGTCCCGGGTGTTCATTGGAAGGACTGATGCTAAAGCTGAAACTCCAATACTTTGGCCACCTCATGCGAAGAGTTGACTCATTGGAAAAGACTCTGATGCTGGGAGGGATTGGGGGCAGGAGGAGAAGGGGACGACAGAGGATGAGATGGTTGGATGGCATCACTGACTTGATGGACTTGAGTCTGAGTGAACTCTGGGAGTTGGTGATGGACAGGGAGGCCTGGCGTGCTGTGATTCATGGGGTCACAGAGTCGGACATGACTGAGTGACTGAACTGAACTGATGGCAGTCAGTGGGTCTAGAGCTGCTAGAGTATAAAGATGAAATCAAATAGTCTAAGTAGACAGCAGATACTTTTGGTGCCCTGTAGTCCTTTGTTCTTATCACACTGCATCAACACTTTTCAGTGAATCACTGTTGTTTCGACTGTGGTACACGAACTCTTTTCTGGTATTTCTCTTCTCTCTCTTCCTGCCATTAATTAGCAGGCTTTGTCAATACTCCAACAATAATACTGCAAAAATTGAAGTTTGCAGTGCCTCTCTCAATACACTGCTTGTCAGTCATTGCGGTGAAGGTGTTGTCAATTACAATTCACAGATGAGGGAATGGAGACACAGAAGCCCTGGCTTATTTCTACAGAGCCATAATTTCATAAAGCAATATGTTTAATTTTGAAATGCTAATCCCATTGCACCATGCCTCTAACCCCACTATTCTACTTCTCAATATGCTCCTAGAATAAAAGCTCCATTTAGAGTTTTTTCTGACAGTAGGAAGGTTTGGTTCAGAAAGAGGTAATATCTCAAAATCACAGAATGCACTTAAATGTAACATGTGTGAAATATTTTGTATCAAGATGCTGAAAAGAATAGGATTTGCTCAAAAGAGAAAATCAGCTATTTACTAGAGGTAAGTTTTCAACAGAAAATAGTCAAGCATGATGTCTTAGTAAAAATGTGGTTTATCACATGGATTGAATGTGGTTCTTCTTAAGTTTACTTTGAAGTAAACTTAAGAAAATTTAAGTAAATTATGAACATGATTCCTAACTTTGTATACATATATACACAGAGAGAGAGAAATACATTAAATTAAAAAATAAGATTTCCATCTAATTTTTTTATATCAAGTTTGCTTGAAATCAGACATCTTTAAAAGTACATTTTATGAAATATCTTCAGTAACTTGACCATACCTTTGTTGTTTAGTTGTTAACTTGTGTCCAATTCTTTTGCAACCCCATGGACTGTATCCTACTAGGCTCCTCTTCATGGGATTTCCCAGGCAAAAATACTGGAGTGGGTTGCCATTTCCTACTCCAGGGGATCTGCTTGACCCAGCAACTGAATCCTCATCTCCTGAGTCTTCGGCATTGGTAGGAGGATTCTCTACCACTGAGCCACCTGGGAAGCCCCAACCATACCTTCAGTTCAGTTCAGTTCATTTGCTCAGTCATGTCCGACTCTTTGCGACCCCATGAATCACAGCACGCCAGGCGTCCCTGTTCATCACCAGCTCCCGGAGTTCACTCAAACTCATGTCCGTCGAGTCTATTCCATTTTTCTGATTAACCATTAATAGACATGCATCACATAACATCAAGGAAACAAAAATAATTTATCCCTCAACTCTACACCTAAAGTTAGAAAATTTGGGTGAGTGACATAAATTAACAAGAACTTCCATAGATATTTTGTTCATAGCCAGAAAACATTCAAGATTTCTCCATAGCAGAATTAATCTACATGCTGGCCAGCCATCATACTTAATTAAATTTGTAAGGGTCACATCAGAGGTAAAGAATATTATCCACATGGGTAATGCAATAGGAATACTAATTCACTCAAAGGAGTCTCAGTTGCCCTTTCAGCTTCACCTTTTCTTATAGAAATTCTTATTGTGAGAATAAAAATACCAAGCTAAGCACATCTACTAACTCACACCCTTGTTTGAGCCCAATTTAAATGTCTCATAAAATCATCCATTACTATGGGCAATAAGTATTTATATTGAGGCTTCATCCATCTGTTCTCATTCAAATAAAGGAGGATATTATTTGTATACAGGAAAAAATTCTGTCTCAAGGAAATGTATCTTAGCTATTTGCTCACCACAGTGATACTCAGAGTACAGTAGCTTTTGTGTGTGCCATTCCTACTGGGCATAAGTTATTGATTTAAATATTACAATTAGCAAAGCTAAAGATCATTATCAAAATTTGCCAACTTACTCTCATAATTCCTTCAAGCAGATTGACCTTCTATGGTACCTTCTTCCCATCAACCAGCTACAGACAAGCTGGTTCTTGATGATTAAAGCTCAGATTCTATCAAGGACTAAGACTGTTCATAACTTTCTAACAAATAGATTAAGCTCATATATATTTTCCAGTTGCTTATTAATGTGCCAGAATCCTTCTGAGTTGCTTGATTTATTAAACAGAAAGTCAATGAAAAGGAGCACAGAACTTTGGGAATAAGCAGACATCAGCTAAAATCCTGAATCTTACAAATGGTGTGAAATCACGCAGGTTGTTTAATCTCACTGAGCTTCAGTTTCCTTAAGGATAACATGCTGATAATACTCTACCTCAGAGCATTGTTTTTGGTTCAAATGAGATAATGCTCAGAAAGTATTCAGTAAGTATATATAAGTATTATAACTATATAATATTTAATTATAAAAGTATTATATGTGCATATGTGTTTATATATATTCTATTTCCCTTGGGTACTTATCATCTGTAAACACTACACAAAAACTAACTTTATGTTCATAAACTTCAAATGTATTGACTTAATATAATCCTAAATCATTAAAGCCAAGTTATATTGATGAGTTGAAAAAGTTACTGCATCAGTCAGCTATTTCAGCATTAAGTACCACACGCATTTAAAAACATGGTTTAGTCTTGTCCCATATCTTCAACCCGTATCATTCATAACCCTGACTTCCATCCCATACCATTCATAAAAAGCATTTCTTAGGTCCAAATTAATTTGACTCAATAAATACAAATTGAGAATTGATTTTACACAAGATAGTCCTAAGTGCTGAAGAATGGAGAAAATTTAAGAAAATATTTCCTGCTAAAAAATAAATTACTCTACTTTGGAATTAGGCACTCACATTATACCACATCACTAATATCAAAGGATTATTCATATGAACAAATGCTTACCAAAATTCATCATCTAACTCCTTCATACTGATTTGAAACCTGTGCTGCAATAATAAAACAATAAATAGTATAATTAACATGGTTTAGAAGAATGAACAATACCTTAACATAAAACTTTATTACACACACACAAAAAAAGAGAGAATTATAGACTCTACTATTCTACTGCTCTAGATCTCAATTCACCTATTTGGAAAATGATGAGTTTGGAGTATCCAATTTATCCTACAATTATTTTCCCCCAATTTCAAATATTTCTCCAATTAAAAATGCAAATTTGTTAGCCCTTGGCTAATTANGTTAGCCCTTGGCTAATTAAATGTTGTAGTTATCACGATCAAACATGTTGACTGGTTGTGACATTTATAGCTACTTTTATTATAAAATTAATGTCAACTCATTAAAAACTTAAGGAAGTCAAATAAAACTGGAAACAAGGGCAATATAAGATTTTTCCACAAAAATATTCAAGATAAGTATGATGAAGTTTCTCCTTTCCAAGTGTGTTAGGAAATTTGGGTGCATACTCACACACACAATTTTTTCCTAAATGGTTACAATCATAACTACTTTATGCAAAAGAATTCTTAAAATTCACTTTGTGATCATCTGATATGGGGAGTTGGAATGGAAAATGTTTGCTGGGAATTTTCTTAGAATACATATAGAATAAAAAAATACTGAACACATTTTAAATGTAAATAAGTCAATTTACTGAACTTAATTTGGATTGCAACTCAGATAAAAGATGTGCTAGAATGACTTCATCATTTCAGAATAGACAATACAAAATCCTACTACACAGTTTAGGGTAAACCTGGCCAAGACTAGGTTCTATTTAAAGATAAATTCTTTCCCAACTGCTAAATCTACCATACACACATACCATATATCTGCTTCAAAATTGTGAGAGAGACAGAGAAAAGGTGTTTGCATATGTATGTGTGTGTTTATAGGGTGTGTGTGCAGAGAGTGTGTTTGGCTGGTGGTTAATATAAAGATAAAACTGCCAGGGAAAAATTCTTTACTCATAAGCTTTGGGTAGAGTGACTGTTTCATTATACTTTCAATTGTCATTTCAAGCTCTGTCTCTAGTTTCTTACACAGCTCTGCTAGCTCTGTGATATAACTAGATGGAGATCATTCTACTGTGACCAAGTTACATCTCAATACAGAACCCTCATTTTTCATGTCTCCTGCTTAAAAACAAACAGCAAGCTCCAGAGAAAGACATGCAGCTAACTGATATGAACCTAAACTAGAACAGTGGCATTTTCAGAAATAAAATGAACAGTTCTCAAAGGATTCATATCTCAAATTTTTATCTGCAAAGACCTTTCTAAAGTCTTGCTCTTTGAGATATGAACTAGTTTTTCATCTCCCAAGGCAGGTCAGCACTAAGCTGTGTGTGATAGTGGTTGCATGGCAATTTGGGGGGCAAGAATTATTTTCTTCTGAATTTCTCACCTAATAGCTACATTTCTTGCCTCTCACAGGAATATCTGTGCTTAAGATTTTTATATTCAGCAAGAAAAATTTCAGAAGCCATACTTTATAATAAGCTAATGATGCACATGTAACCAAAACATTGAAAAGAAATGCCATATAGGATTTAGTCTAACTGTAAGTTTATTTTTGCCTCCCACTGTCTGTATAAAATGTATCGAGTAGAGAAAGAAGCTCCCTATACATTTTCATATGGACAATTCTATAAAAACTTTAACTTACAAAGCCCTGTCTTACTTCAGTAATTAAACATGTCCAATTCAATTTATCAACAGTTTAATGATTTTTTACATATTTTCTTTCTCTGGAGCTAAGACTTGTAGTTAGCCTGCTTGCCTTCAGGGCAAGGGTATAGTTGATGGACTCCTTTCTTTTTCGCTCTGCTTTTCCACCTCTTCCTCAAATCCACTGCTGTATTTTGAAGCTCCCTAAGGTCAAACAGTGGCGGCCAAACGTCAGGGCAGGAAAATGCTTTCTTGCTTGTTCTCTGGGCCAGGAAGATAGCAGAGCCATGCATATTCCCCAAGGGCCCCTCAGTGTCCCCTGGTCTGCCTCTTTGGCTACTCCCTCAGGCTCAACCCTTGTTCCCAGGTTGTCCGCAGCCTCCACATGCTATTGGATTGCTCTGGTGCCCTGGGCAAGACTAAACTTCAATTCACATCCCTCTCTACTGTACTCAGTATAAATTTGGCTACTTTCTAACAGCAGCCTCCTACTTTGTTGGCTTCCCTGGTGGCTCAGCTGGTGAAGAATCTGCCTGCAATGTGGGAGACCCGGGTTTGATCCCTGGGTTGGACAGGTCCCCTGGAGAAGGGAAAGGCTACCCACTCCAGTATTCTGGCCTGGAGAATCCCATGGGTTGTATAGTCCATGGGGTTGCAAAGAGTCAGACATGAATGAGGGATTTTCACTTCCCACTTCCTTACTTTGCTCAGCCAGATTTGTCTTTATCCCTCCCTAATGTGGTCCTTCAACTGCAGGGAATGAATATCAAGGGAAGTTTGGTTGATATATTTAAAGTCCAGCTGAAGCTCTATACCTTTCAAGGTAGAAAGATGATTTGCTCTCAACCCTTTGCTACAGGAAGAAATGTTCACCAGAGCCATGGAAGCATTTCTCATATATCTAATTTTATGATTTCTTTAAGGTGGTCTCACATTTACCAGAGGACTCAACAACTTTGGTGTTTGGTGCCTAAGCTGAAAACTTAATTTTATCTTGTTACAGTTACACATGTAAAACATATCTGATATATACAATATGACACAATATCTTATATGTAACATATACTTACTTAATGGTTCAGTTCAGTCACTCAGTCGTGTCTGACTCTTTGCGACCCCATGAATTGCAGCACGCCAGGTCTCCCTGTCCATCACCATCTCCCGGAATTCACTCAGACTCATGTCCATCGAGTCGGTGATGCCATCCAGCCATCTCATCCTCTGTCATCCCCTTTTCCTCCTGCCCCCAATCCTTCTCAGCATCAGAGTCTTTTCCAGTGAGTCAACTCTTCGCATGAGGTGGCCAAAGTACTGGAGTTTCAGCTTTAGCATCAGTGCTTCCAAAGAGCACCCAGGGCTGATCTCCTTTAGAATGGACTTGCTGGATCTCCTTGCAGTCCAAGGGACTCTCAAGAGTCTTCTCCAACACCACAGTTCAAAAGCATCAATTCTTCAGTGTTCAGCTTTCTTCACAGTCCAACTCTCACATCCATACATGACCACAGGAAAAACCATAGCCTTGACTAGACGGACCTTAGTCGGCAAAGTAATGTCTCTGCTTCTGAATATGCTATCTAGGTTGGTCATAACTTTTCTTCCAAGGAGCAAGCGTCTTTTAATTTCATGGCTGCACTCACTATTGGCAGTGATTTTGGAGCCCCCCCAAAATAAAGTCTGACACTGTTTCCACCGTTTCCCTATCTATTTCCCATGAAGTGATGGGACGAGATGCCATCATCTTCATTTTCTGAATGTTGAGGTTTAAGCCAATTTTTTCACTCTCCTCTTTCACTTTCATCAAGAGGCTTTTTAGTTCCTCTTCAATTTCTGCCATAAGGGTGGTGTCACCTGCACATCTGAGGTTATTGATATTTCTCCCAGCAATCTTGATTCCAGCTTGTGTTTTTTCCAGCCCAGTGTTTCTCAGGATGTACTCTGCATAGAAGTTAAATAAGCAGGGTGACAATATACAGCCTTGACGTACTCCTTTTCCTATTTGGACCCAGTCTGTTGTTCCATGTCCAGTTCTAACTGTTGCTTCCTGACCTGCATATAGGTAGGTCATACTTAATGGTAGTTGTCATTATTACTGTCACCACCATCAATATAATGCTTACCACCAATGGAGAAGTGTATCTTACTCACCCAAGTCTTAAGTTTTCACTTATATTCAAATGTTTAAAGCAGTTTTATTTATCAGTCAAGATCTGGAAACCATCTAGATGTCTATTAACAGGTAAATGGATAAACAAATTTTGCCATATTCTTAAAGTGCAATACTACTCAGCAATAACAGAATGAACTACTGATACAAGCAACATGTGTTTAGTTGCTGTCATGTCCGATTCTTTGCAACCCTGGGGACTGTAGCCTGTCAGGCTCCTCTGTCCATGGGGATTCTCCAGGCAAGAACACTGGAGTAGGTTGCCACTCTCTTCCAGGGGGTCTTTCCAACCCAGGGATTGAACCCAGGTCTCTACATCTAAGTCCTCAAACAACATAGTTGAGGATTAAAATAATTATGGTGAGTGACAGAAGTCACATTCACAGAAGAGTTCATGGTGTATCATTCTGTTTATATAAAATTCCAGAAAATAAAAGAATTCAGATCAGTTTTTGCTTGGGGAAGTTGGTGACGGCAGAGAAATAAGGGTGATAAGTATTACAAAAGGCATGGGAAACGGGTTTGATGAATGTGTTTACTATCTTGACTCTAGTGATGGTCATATTTGTGTACACACACACACATATATAGGAAAACATAAAATTATACACTAAATATATTCAGCTTATTGTATGTTATTTATACCTCAATAAAGCTCTTTAAAAAATATTTAAACAACAGAAGTATGGACATCCCACTAAGTTATCAAAATATTAATGAGCTTTCATCAAAGTCTTCTCAGACTAGTTTGTGATCATTGCATTTCTAATTTATATCAGGAACTTTGTCTATTTCTCGATTGATCCACATAGTCAAGATTAATATCTTGTGAAAGGTTTAGGTTATTCACTTGACTTCTAGCCACTTTTATATTTTGCTGTCAATGTGAATATAATATTTTTCTAAATATATTAAAATATTTTGATTTACATACTATATATGAGTACTACTAACATTATGTATTTATTTTTAAATTTGTCGCTTTCCAGTGTTCTCTCTTGAGATTCAAGGCAATCTGTTTGGAATTTGTATCTTCTAATATATTTAATTGGTTATTTTCTGTTATGCCCAAAGTCCAAGTCCTCAAAACCGAGAGAACAAGACATCCACGGCAATGCAAACGCAAAAAGGGTATTTATTGCTAGCTTGAGCTAGGGCCCCCAGCCACATCCAACACAGTGGAGTGGAGCCGGAGACCCGAGCCCTAGATCACAGTAGTATTTATAGATTTAGGACAAAGACAGGGAGTTGGCAAGGGTTGATTGGTTACAAGGGTTTCTTGGCATCTAGTAATTGGCTAAATTTTCACGTGCGGGGGCTTTCTTAGGGGGTTTCTATCCTCATCCCAATAGGCTCAGGCCAGGCTATGGGGAGTATGCTGATAGGCTGAGTCTTCCTGTTGCCGGCGGGGGTGATTTTGGTCCCACCTGGCCCGTGACTCAGCTGTTTCCAGGATACTCGTTCCAGCCTACTTTAGTTATGGATCCTATCAGGCCTCAACGTTTTCATTGAAGTATAGAAAGAGGAATGTCTGCCATTGCCATATCACCAAACTTTGACCCAAAATCTGCCATGTTTTTAAACACAATAGTTATATTCCTATAGACAAGCCGATAGAAAATAATTTGCCCTACATGTTATTGTATACTATTTTTAAGACCAACTGTCTAAATTCCCTATAAGTACCTCTCTGTTAGATGGATATTGCAACACAAACATCTCCCTTGCATAAAAGCTGTGAAATCTGCAATGCTGTTTTTAGGAGCTATGAGTTCCTTTTAAGAAATTTTAAGTAACTTTTCACTTAGTTTTTAGATCGAAGCTCAGTGCATCAAGCAGAAAATCTGGCTAGTCTTTGTTTTGAAAGACGTTATGGTTTAGAGTCTTAAGCCACAGAAAAACTGTGTGAAAGGTAGAGAGATTTCCCAAATGCCCCCTGCCCCGATAGATGTATGGCCTCCACCATTATCAACATCCTTCACCAAAGTGGGACATTTGTTGAAAACTGATGAACCTACATTGACGTCATTATCACCCAAAGTCTACAGTTTACATTAGGGTTCACTCTTAACAGGCACTGCACATTCTATAGGTTTGGATAAATGTATGACAGGTATCTATCATTATAGTATCATAAAGAGTAGTTTCACCACCCTATAAATCCTCTCTACTTGCCTTTTATACTATTTATCTCTTGTCCCTACACCCTCCTTCAGCCTCTGACAACCACTGATGTTTGTACTGTCTCTATAGTTTTGCCTTATTCAGTTCAGTTCAGTTCAGTTGCTCAGTCGTGTCTGACTCTCTGTGACCCCGTGAATCACAGCATACTAGGCCTCCCTGTCCATCACCAACTCCATTGAGTCAGTGATGCCATCCAGCCATCTCATTCCCTGTTGTTCCCTTATCCTTCTGCCCCCAATCCCTCCCAGCATCAGTGTCTTTTCCAATGTGTCAACTGTTCACATGAGGTGGCCAAAGTATTTGCCTTATTAGCAACTAACAATTAAGAAATTGTATATAAGGAAAGAATATGTTCTATTTTGGGGGGTAGTATCAAAATTTTGAAAGCACTTTCACATATACTGTACAATTTTTTCCACAGAGCATCCCCGCATTATGAGTCAAAGCTAACAAAATATGAAACCATGTGGGCACTAAAACGATGAACTTATAACTCTCAATTTCATGTTTTTTCTACTAATCTCTGGAAGTATAGATGGTATGGTAGGTAAGTGTAAGTCCTGGAGTTGGCCTGCTTAAATCTTAAACCCACCCCTAGTTACATAACTTTAAGCAAGTTTTCTTGTCTGATCAAGCCATATTTTTCTACCATCTTTAACACAGGCATAGTGACAGTATCTTCACTACTAGACTGTCATGATGATGAAGTGATATGATGTACACATAGCTCTTCAAATTTTATCATATCATGTGCTCAGTAATTATTAGATTTTTAGTATATTTTAAATGTATGAACAGTAATAATTTTGTAAATCCCATTTTTTAAAAAGATGAGAAAAATGTAATAATAAGTGCATTCATTGGCTGTCCAACTGTGATTATGGCCTATTTTTCTAGTGATCTTGATTAGCAAACATGCAATTTTATAATAGGATTGCTTGAATGTATAAATTTCCTACAGAATAAAGATTAGTAGATAGTATGAAAGATAATTTTATGCTGCACAAAGCTTGTTATTTTCTGTGATAAGTTATTCAACATTCCATCGATACCAGAACATAATAGCAAATTCAAGCATTTCAATGAGAACTTTAAAAATAAAAACTGGAATATAGTGTATTAAGAAAGGTCCTATCATTATACCCTGTGTCATCTGCAATGTAACTATCACATACAGACACACCCACATACGCATGAGCACACACCATGAAAGTCCAGAAAAATAAAATTAGGTGCTTGAGGGCTTGATATCTGAAACTGAACAATTTTGATAATCCTTCAGAATGCTGCATTTTGAGGAAGACTGCTCCTTTCAGCTTTAATCACCTCATTAGTAAAATAAGGACAACATTACTTACACTGAGAGTCTTATGTCAGGTACATGGCTTATAGCACATGACTCCAGTCTCCTAACTATTCTGAAGGCTCAGGCTCCATGCTTGACTGTTCATTGAATAAAAACCACTCGTGCAACATGTTTTACACATTCCTGACCAAAGAGCAAATTCCTACAAAACTTGAAATCACGTAATCATTTATGAGGAGATTATGTTATTTCTTTTAGACTTGGATAAAGAAAGTGATCCTATGTTTTAATTATAGGAAAAATAGACAAAAATGCTTCGGGGCGAGGGGGGCAGGGACGTGGAGAATACTAGCCTGGTAACTCCACAACTTGGCACTGACTTCGAAATAATTGATGCCACAACATGTCAGACCTTGCTGAAACAGTAGGTAGGCCAAGCAGAAGATGGAGGGAATGAGACACTGTGAGTTAGAAAGACAGAGAGAGGAATCTCGTGTTTCATTCATCTTCTCATGTATAATACTTCCTAACAGGAAGATCATCTTTAATCAGAAGTAAACTGCTCAATGAAGCCCTCTCTGACACTCTATTTAAATTGCAATTATCTTCCCTTCCTGATATATTTTCACCGTTGTAATTATCAATTTTACTTTTTTAGATTATTGTCTACTCCTACTAAAATGTGAGCTCTATTGAAGGCATGGATTTCATGCTTTGCTCCTGATTGTGGTCCCACCACCTATACCAATGCCTGACAAGAGGAAGCTCCTTGGTGAATGGTGAACTAGCCATGAATCATGATGCTGTGGGTGAGCCTGGGGGAGCTGAGGAAAGAGTAATGCAGCTAGATTTGTGCTCACTCACAGTTTTCTGTGTCTGACTGCTAACTAAAGAAAGAAAAGTACAATTCTGGCACTTCATACAAAGATGATCTCTGGGATACTATTTCCAAAAGAAACAGACATTTGCACCTAGATTTTTTTTTAACTTTTAATTTTGTATTGGGTTATAGCTGATTAACAATGTTATGATTGTGTTAGGTGGAGAGCAAAGGGACTCAGCCATATGTATATATATATATACATACACGTTTCCATTCTCTGCTCTTAGATTTTATCAAGTCTTAATTCTAATGCAGTCCCCTTTTCTGAGCAAACTTCAACTCATGGCAGGAGCTCCTCATCTGACCTACTTCTGAATGTTTCCTGTTAGAAGGGTACTCAGAAGTTCCACATTTTACTGGTATAGTATCAAAGCAGTTTTTCATTAACATCATTTTTAAATGCTTTGTAAAAAAAAAAATATGTATGCTTCCAAATACTTAGTAAGTTCTGGAGCTAGCAGTGGTTGACTGTAGATCTTGGAACTGGGATTCCATTTTCTCTTCCCTAATCTCTGGAAGGCAATGGCTCCCCACTCCAATACTCTTGCCTGGCAAATCCCAAGGACGGAGGAGCCTGGTGGGCTGCAGTCCATGGGGTCGTGAAGAGTCAGACACGACTGAGCGACTTCACTTTCACATTTCATTTTCATGCATGGGAGAAGGAAATGACAACCCACTCCAGTGTTCTTGCCTGGAGAATCCCAGGGGCAGTGGAGCCTGGTGGGCTGCCGTCTATGGGGTCACACAGAATCGGACACAACTGAAGCGACTCAGCAGTAGTAGCAGCAGCAATCTCTGGAAATGGTATCTGAATGCTGTGGCTTTCTGCACAGTATGGATTCACACTGCCTCAGTTTTCATTCTAGATTTGACACTTATTAGACCTATTGAGGCAAGTTACTTAATATTTCCAGCCTTAGTTCTCTCACCTCTACCATAGACATGATAACAGTATCTCCTTCATAGAGATACAATTCACATAAATGGTGTGATGCGGTCTGAACCTCTTGGCATGATGATTGGTAATTGTGTGTGCTCCATAAACATTGGGCTTCCCTGGTAGCTCAGGTGGTAAAGCATCTGCCTGCAATGTGGGAGACCTGGGTTTGATTCCTGGGTCTGGAAGACCCCCTGGAGAAGGAACTGGCAATCCATTCCAGTATTCTTGCATGGAAAACCCCATGGATGGAGGAGTCTGGCAGGCTACAGTCAATGGGGTCGCAAAGAGTCAGACACAACTGAGTGGCTAACATTTCTACTTTTCAATGAACATTAGGTATTGATGTCATCAAATTTTAAATGTATGAAAGGTAATAATTTATTTTTTCGGCAGGCTGGGTAATCAGTAAGAGGAATGCAATGATAAATGTGTGCATTATCTGCCCAACTCTGATTGCTGGCAGTTTTCTGATAATCTTGATCAGCAAGCCTGTAATTTAAAAATGGAATAATTTGACCACATGTTAAAGGTATCTCAGTGGTGTGAAGTTTAGTTTTTAATCTGTTTCTTGAAACGTCTGCATCTAAAGGATATCATGGATTTCATTTTCATTCTCTTTCCTTCCCACTCCCAACTGTGAAGAAAGCAGGTAGGCAAAACTAGAGAGTGATCAGGGAATGACAGGACTGGTCAGGGGAGCTTTCTCTGAGGAAAGGCACACCGCACTGAATTATATAAAGAATGACTGTTACATCTACCTGGGATAGAGGGGAGAAGAAAGCATAGAGAACAGGCAACGGAGAAGTCAAAATCTCTCAAGAATCCCAAAGGCAATATTGCTTCTGAGCTAAATGGGGTGATAGCAAAATCCGTCCTGCCTTTCTTCAATTATGTGAATTATTCTGAAACTCAGTCTTCCCAAGTATTTCCTTTATCAAATATAATTATCTGGTGACAGGTTTCCACGTTCAAGGCTGCAGCTCTCAAAGTCATCCCATGTTGGATAGATGAGAGAAAGAGGCCACATCCCGCCACTTTGTGAGATGTCATTCTAGTCTTTAAAAAGTAATAGAGGTTACCTATTTCCATATTCCTCAAGGTCTAATCACCCACATAAGAATGGTAAGCATTTAGCCTGTAACCCTTTACCTCTAATGCCACCTGAGTTCTCATCACCACGTATAAAACAGCAGCCCCATCCACCATTGCTCGCCTTTCCCACCACCCTGCTTTGTATTCCTCCATGGCTCATATTACTACCAGACATATTATGTAATAATTTGGTTGCATTTACTTTCTACCTTGTCACACTAAATGACAGTCTTCATAAAAGCATGACTCGCTATGTTGTTCACTCTCCCACTTCCAGCCACTAGAAGTATACCTGGTACAGAGCAGGCATTCAACAGATATATAAACAAGAATCAAAAATTTCAGGAAACATGAGGAAATTACTCCAATCTTTCCCTTCATAAAGAAACAATTCTTATGCTTTTCAATGTTCGATAGTTCTGCCAAAGAATTATTTTAGTATAAGGCAGGAAAAAGTAATGAAAATACTTAGGAAAAGTTTTTAAAGAACCAAAAATACCAAACTATAGTGCATGGCTCCCTATCAGTATCATCACCCAAATCATCATTAATGAAATTAATGATTAAATTTTAAAAAGATTTTAAATATCTAATCATCTTGCTTGCGTTCTTATAAGAACTGAAATACCCAGATGTTTAGAAACATCTGGAGAGTTTATTAAATTTTTCACTTTTACCTGAATAAATGAGATCATGCACAGACAATGACTAGAACAACAATTAACAATACTTGTGTATTTTGAAAAATGCCTTTTTCTAACGATGGTAGTAAATCACCACCAACACCTACTTTTTTTTTTCCCTACATCTTTCGTTTTCCAACAAATACCAATGGGGTTGGAGGGAAAGGCCAACTTGTCTTGTGAAAGGTCCTGGATTGTAATTTTAGCAAAATCAGCCCCAACTTGCTTTCCACTGAAGTGTCACACTCAGCACTTGAGTCTGTCCTTTGTCAGTGCAGCGGAACTGAACACGTGCCGCTCCATCAGCATTACAGGTTGTCCTGCACACATCAGTCCCCCGGCTGTCAATGACAGAGCAGACCCGGTAGACAACATCTGTTGAACAGCTGAGACGATCGTGTCAAAGTTGTCCTCTACGGCATGCCTGTTATCCTTCCATCTGTCCCTTTGGTGCTCAGAAAGTCAGTGGCTACAACAGAGCCTCACTGCAACGAGCATGAAGTAGTGCAGTCTGAGCCCATCTGAACTCTCCCAAGATACATCGTCTAGATTTGGGAGAGCTCTATTAATCATAGAAGTGTGAGGCTACATGGGACCTTAACAATGGACTTTTTCAGAGGAGTCTTTGTTTTTATAAATATTAAATATTTGTACTGTAGATTTTACCTCAGTTCTTTTCTACCAACAAAGAAAAAACGTCACCTGCCTCACAGGAGAGCAACATCAGATGGAGATGCTATATGGAAGAGACCCAAATCCTATTCTCCACTAACAATAGCAAACAAAGCAAAAGTGTCTGAAAACTATGTTTCTAATATCAAAATGTTGAGGCTAAACTTAAAACATGACTGTAAACCATGTAAAAGAGACAAACTCCAAGAGATGAATCCACTAAAGAAAACAAGAATATGTCTGATCTCTTCTTTGGCCAAGAAAACCAGATTTTAATATGGCCTACATTAGAAATCTGCCTTNCATGTAAAAGAGACAAACTCCAAGAGATGAATCCACTAAAGAAAACAAGAATATGTCTGATCTCTTCTTTGGCCAAGAAAACCAGATTTTAATATGGCCTACATTAGAAGCTGCCTTACAATATTAATTCATTAAATAAATGTTCAACATGAAAATTTCAAGAATATGTATACATAATAGTCATTTTGTAGAACATGCTGAAATATACTTCAAGCATTTACCTTGAAATAGTTATTCAAGAGAAGATGCATAGCAGTATTCAGGGACTTATGACCCAGGTTAAAATTCTTGGCTCTGTCACTTATGAGCTTTGTAACCTTGGAAAATTACCTAACCTCTCTAAATCAGCTTTATCACTAAGAAAATGGAGATAATGGCATTATTCAAACTTCAAGTTTCAATGTCTGTCAGAGAGGATACTCCATGAGAAATTTTAACATTCATTACTTGGTCATCACTAAAGTCATGATAAATAAAATTTAAGTGTTTTAGAGAGAAGAGTACAGAAACAACTGTGTTTGTGCATAAATATGTATCTCTATGAATCACAAAGATGTATGTGTGTGCAAATGTAGAAGTATATATACAACCATGTAGCATGAGAAACTAGTTTTTAAAATATTTTAAGGACTCATATTTATAGGACAAAAATTATTAAATATGAAGAAATCATAAATATATAACAACATCAAACTATGACTCCTTCAAAAACTACAGTATAAATATTGAAAATTTAAAAAAATTAAACACCATTTACAATAATTTGAAATAAAGTTGTTAATTCCATGAGTAAGAAAAATCACTTGGACTCACTGAATACATTTTTTATCCATATTTATTTCTATTAACCCTAAGAGACTTCAAATCTTGGGCAGGGAAGCCTCTACTAAATCACCTGGCCAGGTAGTTTCTTACTTTGTAAATCAGCTATTTAGCTCTTCATAACTCTTTGCTCTACGACTTTTCCCCATCCTGACCCCCATCGTGGTAAGCATTTCACTCAAAATCAATATACTCCCAGAGCTCATTTCCCAGGGAGCAATTCTCACGAAAGCCATGAATTCCCAATGTGACTTGAACTCTGAGTACCAAAGTGCAAAATCTACCATGTAGTTAAGCCTCATGACTGAAGCCTGCAATCCTGTCTATGGTATTGGCCACCCTTCTGTAATTAACTCAGTGCAGGCTGATTTCCTGTGTTTGTCTTTCAACAGAAGGGGATATAATGCAATAGCTTGAAAAATGAAAGACCTTCTCATTTACACATGAAAAACCATCTTATGTGGTAGCTCCACAGGGCTGTCTGCAGAGCTCTGCGTATACATTGCATTTAAGGGCTTAGATCTCTCCGCACCTGCTGTGTCACTACAGACCCCCACTAGTCTGAAGCCTGTTAGAGCAGGAGACTTTTCAGACTGTGTCTACAGGACGCCAATGCAGTGGGTCAATTCAATTCATTTGTTGAGGGAAAAAAAATCAGTCATTCTAGTACGGGAAAATTCATCAAGCCATTTCTTTGGTACTGTGTAGACAAATAAACTGGTTACTTTCATTTTCCATTTGCCAACTGTTTTATAGGGCTGTATAGACCCTGCTCCAGGCTCATCATTTGTTTTAACCACACTAAATGCAGCAGTGAATCAAGTTTCCAATCTGAAAGCTGCCATCTGCTCAACTGCAGAGAAGAGATTTAGAAGATGCTACCTAGTTGCAGCCCCACAGAGGCCTGAGGCAGCTTTTGCCAATGAAAAATGCAGTACTGGTTATTTTTTCTGTGAGACTGCCCTTACGAGACAAAGTATTTTGTGTATTACTATATAAAGAGATTTATGTCACTGATCAGTTGTTTATAATGCAGACATAGTGTTACTGAGTTGATAAAAGGACAGTAACCATTATCCAGTTAATAGAGTTATTAACTAGAGCCAAATTAGTTCAGTAATCTGAAAGCAATGGGGATTAGCTCAGAAAATCTTTGACCACCCACACACTATGAAGGATTTTAAGGGTAGTCACATAAATGGTCTACAGGAAAGCAGAGAACTTTATTAGTACAACACATAGCATATTCAGGTCTTGTGCACTGGATTGACTATGAGTCACTTGTAGTGTATCTCTCTCCTGGAAGATGTCTCCTCAGCAGCTGCCTATTAGTATCGGATCCTAGGAGCAGGGAATTTAGGTTGAATACTAACATATTAACAAAAGCATATTATTATTTAGTATAAAATCTAAATATGTATTATCTATATTTCATAAAT